>JAQFVV010013519.1:0-105000 GCA_028023455.1 Epiperipatus broadwayi | reverse complement strand
AGTGAAAGGTCACATTTACCTGCATTTACTAATGGATCCAAAAAAAGAAAATGAAAATTATTTGAAATATTACAAGATTATTTTTATATATTTAAAACAGGGGTGGGTAAATAGCAGCCCAAGGGCCACATGTGGCCCTCTAAGAGTTTTTATGCAATCCACCAAGACAATCAGAAAAATCCACCTTGAACTGAGATTTCCTTTCTGTACGCAACCAAAGATTTGTCTCGTATTTTTCAGTAGAATGGCCACGTCAATACAGATGTGCATTGTAGATATGATGTGCAGTGCTTTTCCAGTTGATCTGGTTAATTTCAATTTTGTCTTTGCATTAGCAAATATATACATTTCCAACTTTAGTGAAACCATGAATCCTCTGACAAAATGTAAAATTGGTGATAAATGTTGTGTGTTTAATGAAAAATGGACAAACAAATATTTCTTTCGTAATACAGGGAATAAAACAGTGTATTTATTGGGTCAAAGTGTGACCTTCTGCTAACCTTTGCTTCCACAAAGTGGCCCCAATGTGGCCCTCCACCTCCCTCTGTGGCCCTTGAGCCAAAACAATTGCCCACCCCTGATTTAAAAGGATTCTTGATTAACATTCAAAAATGGATCCTGATTTAAGTCTCATCTAATTAATACCTTTTTGTATAATTTCCAATTGCCTTCACTTTGATTTTCTGGCAACATTTCTCATAACAACATATAATTATGTAACCAGAAGTTATTAGTGTTTTTTCCAAACATCTGCTTGGATTAATCAAGTAATTATTCCAGTGCAAAAAATCTGCCCATAAAAGATTTCTATCACAGCAAGCAAGTAGCACTAGCTAACTTATCAAGAGTCTCTCTATAGATACAACATTTGAAATAGGTGAGGAAAATCATTCTATAATCCAAAAATTACTCTTAGCAGCATTAAAAAAGATTATATTTCAATCCACTGATGCAGTAATTATATTCAGCTCAAACAGATGTATCGCTATTGATTATATGATTAGTGTAAATTATGAATGAAAACTCATTATTTGGAGAAAAAAAAATAGGAACCTTTTATTTCTTTATTAAAAAACTTTTCTATTTGTAAAAGTGATTACTTTTGTCAGGTCAAAGCAATTTCAACAGCATAGATCAAATATCTGCATTCTGTATTTAGAAAAACATAGATGAATGTATTAAATAAGATTGGAGAAATAAATATTATATTTGACCAGTTTATGATTTTTTATGTAGACTATCATTATCATTTAATTTATTTTCTTGGAAAGCATTTTGACAAGTAACATTTACCTGATTAAACTCAGAACAAAAAATAAATCACAGCATTGATTCTGCAATTAGGGTTGAGTAATGGCTATCAGAAACATGCATTTGATGCCTTTGTTTTCATTAACAAAAACTTGAAATAATCTGTGTAATGGGTGATTTTAATTCCAACTAAAATATATAGATGTCAGTATCATTCAATGTAAAATAAAACTTAGGGGAAATGGAAAGATAAGATAAAGTGGCTAATAGGTTTCTCTGATCATAGTTGCTGAGAGATTCCTGACTCCATATAAGAAGTCACAGTACATCACATCACAAAACAAATAGGTTTCTTTATATTCGAAAATTCTCACTTTGGCTTCTGTTAAAATCTTGAAAGCAAAAATACTTTGTTTTTTATTTATTTTTGTAAAATTCAATCAGTTATTTATATTTTAGTCTGAATATTTACATTTATATCTTGATTGAACATATGTATTTATAATAGAAAATAAAGGTAATTGAAAATTTACTGTCAATTGGAGAGTGCATAAATTGTAGATATTATTTTTTATATGCGGGATTTTTAAATTTCTAAGATTATTTTGGTCACCAGAATTTATACTCTCTGTGTAATATGCCTTAGTAATGCAAATTTGTGAAAGAATTATTTTTCCTTCTTTAAAAAATATTTATAGCCTGAAGGCCAAAATGAAACTTTTATTCAAAGTATTTATTTTTGGTCATTATTCTTTTTTTTAAAAAAAAATTAACCTTTATTTAATCATTAGTTTACAAGAAAAATACAGAATTAACATCGATATCAAAATTATTACACTAATATTTACAACATCCACAGATACATTAATGTCATTGTTGAGCTATAGTTTTACAACACCCCTTCCATCAAAGATTCTCATAAAGAAACATAGTTTGTACTAATCTTCAAGTTGTTTATTTGCAAAATTGTATTATTTTTAAGATTTTTTATGATATAATTTTAAAAATAGTATCCAAAATGTAAATGTTTAATGAATTAAGCAGCTTTATTTTTTTTATTAAGTCTTTATTGAAATGTTATAAATAAAAATTTATGTATTAAATCTCTGCTGCTCCATGAGCTAGTGACTGGGGCATTTCAGTCATCTTTATTTAAAATTGGATCTTAGCAGTATGTATCTGCCTACTATATAAATTTTCCAGGTCACAATAGCCTAGTGGTGCCCTTATATGGCAGATACGGTAAGACTCTAACACACCCCGACCATTATAATATATATATACACACCTGGGTCTCATTTTATGCAGATTATTTTAATGCGATTTTGAAGTTATGTGATTCATGTTTCTTCTTAATATTTTTCATATTTCACTATATTTATTAGATATCAAGAAATTTAAATTATTAATAACTTATTTTGACTTGAAATACTTTTTTTTTTCAAAAATATAACGTTATATTAGCAGCTAACATGAATATGGCCTGAAGCTATATTTAGAATAAATAACCTACTTACACTAATGAGTAAATAATAAGATTTATACTTACATATAAAAATATTGCAATAAATATTCAAAAATGTTAAACTTTTAAAATGTATTTTGTTAGGTATAATAGAAATAATGTAGATTTTTAAAATAAATAATGAAGATTTTATTGATTTTATAAACTGAAAATAATATTTTTAATGATAATGTATAATCTTTTTGTTTTGATTGCGATCCTCATTTTTTTAATATAGAAACAAAATATGAAAATTTAAAATTTATTTCAGTAATAAAAATCAATTGTCAACAGAAAACCATTAACACAACACAAGATTGAAATTGTCACTAGTTGTGTAAATGGAATGGAGCAGAATATGGTAAAAATTAGAGTGGGGAATGGAAAATAAAGTGGCTAACAAGTTTCTCTGGGCATAATTGCTGAGAGATTCTTGACTTCATTCAAGAAGAAGCTACATCACATCACATCTCCGAATCTGATTTCTTACCAGTCTACAATGAATGGCACATTCGAAAATAGGGACAATGATTAAAATACGTATGAAAAAATGTCAAATTAAATACTGTAGTTAAGTAAAAAAAGTTTGTCTTCTACCAATTTTTTTCAAATATTTGATATTTTTTATTAGTCATACTTTATTTCCTTATTTTTTAATGCAATTTTAAAGTAATTTTTTCTTGTTGCTTTGCTTTTATGCGAATTCTGAAAATTACAGACCCTATCCCCCATTTTTCAAGGTAAGTTAAGTCTATTTTTGTGCAATTTTTTTTAATGCGGGTTTTCTGTGGAACCTATCTACCGCATAAAATGAGACCCAGGTGTATATTATTAGATAAATAGCCTAACATGTTCTGGTGCCAATTTTTTTAATGGAATAAAAATCTACTAAAAATAAATGAATGATTTTCTCAGTATCTAGTTAGGATGTTAAATTGTACCTGTATAAAATAATTAAATATATAAATATTTATAAAAGTAATATAAGGTCCTAATAGTAATATAAGTGGTTTTCTATTTGCACCACATATTTAACACCAAATAGTTCTAGCATAAAACATCTATAAATATAAATTGTCAAAATACCTAAAGCAGTGAGTGCCAATTTGTACTGGTATAAAATAAAATAAAATCTTAGCTTAATATTGACATTATTCATTCATTGTAATAAAAAAAATGTAAATGATGAAATGTTAAAATATTACAATAAATTATTAAAATATATAAATTATTTTATTCAATATTTTAACTATCTGATATTTTAAAATATAAAATAAAATGTATAGAGACTTGTGAAATTAATATTAAAGTATAATGTAACAAGTTGATGATGAATAATTATGAAATCTATTGAAATGCTTTTATATTAACATGTTCTGTCTGTAATTCTGCCAGTATGTTCACATTTTGTCTGTGGTTCTGTTGATATGCCCACATTTATGAATTAATAATGATAAAAATCCATTTCTATTTAAAACCTAAACTCACATCTTCATGCTTTCATTAAAAACTCCTTAGCTACTGAGCCAATGGAAATAAAAATTTGTTAATAATGATTTAACTCCTTTATAGAAAAATGACATAATGATGTCATATTCACATGATCAAAGATGATCACATGCTCAAAGATGATTAAAAATGACTGATGAAGAAAATTATTTTATTTAAATTGAAATTATATGTTTCACTTATAATTAAAAAGTTAAAAAAAATAATATTTAAAAAAAAGATTTTTTAAAATAATGTTTTTATTTAAACAGCCAACAAAAAAGTAGAAAAATAACAAAGTATATTGTATTGTTTCATAAAAGCATTTGTTTATTTTTCTACTTTTTGGTTGGCTATTTACATAAAAAGCATTATTTAAGAAATATTTTTTAAATATTATTTCTTTAATTAATAAAAAATAAACTAAATGAAATTTTCATTATTAAACTACTTTATTAGAAATTACTTATCCTTTTATCTATTACGTATCACATTTAACTTATAGATGTATCTAACAGTTATTGCAAATAATACACTAATAAAACCAAAAAGAAACTACATTACATCTGCATAAATCTTCCAAATAAATACTACAATATATATTTTAAAAATTTATTAACTATGTTGAAGAAGTTTATTGTTTTGTAAACGTATTAATTGGAATACAGAAAATATTAAGTCATCAATGTACATTAAATTTATATATGGTCATAAAGATAATTTGTGACTACTTATTTTTAAAATCTATTTTAATATAAAAATCAAACAAAACATACCATAAATTACAATAAACAAAAATTTAGTATTAAGAAATATTTTGCATTTTCCAAAGTAATTTAAATTTTCTTTTTGGTTAATATATTTTTATGTGTTATAAACACATGCACTCCAACGAAAATAAACAGTGAATAAAAACAAATCACATATGGAGTGAATCCAATAATTATATGTTGTTCCTTAAACTAAAATTTCATTAAAAGAATATTTGTTCAACATTATAACAATATTTGCATAAATAATGATAAAATTAAAATTCAAAACATCTTTAGAGATCTCACTAAAATCATTGATGTTTTCTGTAGTATGTGATAGCTTAAATAAGCATAGTATTTAAATTCAGTTATATCGCAATTATAGTATTCAAAAGTTTTATCCATCTTAATGAAGTACAAGTTTTAACTAAAGCATCCTGTAATAAAATATTGTGACATTAATATTTTCCTTTTACAGTAATAATAGCATTGGTTAACCTCCTGGTCATCATCACAATCATCATTATCAATCCATTGCAGGATGAAGGTCTCTCCAAGTTCAATCCTTCTTCTCCAATCTCTAGCCTCTCTTCTCCACATCAACCCTATACACTTTCTTATTTCATCAATTTATTTTAAATGCAGTCTCTTTCTGGGTTTTTTACAATCTCTTGGAATTCTGTTTAAGATTTCAATTGGCCATCTATTATCATTTCTTCTAGCAACATGTTCATCCCAACTTCAATCTTTTAATCCTTTCAATGATATCAGCACACCCAATTGTTCTCTTACCCATGTATTGCATTTTTGATCTCTTCTTGTTTCTCCTAACATGCACCTCTTACTTTCTGGTACTCCATAATAAATATTGCAGCTCTTAAATTATTTCCACAGTAATTTTTTTTATGTGGTATCACTTAAATTACTTTCTGAATAATAAACATTGTGGAACATTGAGACATTTAAATTATTCTATGATTCTGCATGCCTTGTAACAGCAATTGAAATGAGATGATTTTATTATATCATGTTTTGCAGGTTTTTGAAAAACAAATTTTTTGAACCAAATTTTTTTTTTACTTAGCCACTCATTTGCGAAATAAAAATCCAAATATTAACAAAATATATAATGCCCTGATTGTCCATAGTTAACTTACTGAGATGCACATTAAGAGAGAGACCAAACTAAACTGAGGGGTTTAAATACTTTTTTTAGTACTGTCCTAGAGATTATTTCTATGATATACCTCAAATTTAGCTCATTGCTATGTTCATGAAATAAAAAATTTCTTCTTAACCTTATAATAAATAAACATTCTAAAAAATAATAATAAGTAACTTTACAGATTAAAATACATTTTTAAAATCATATTGTTAAATAATATATAACACTTCTTGTATATTTATTTATATAGTATAAAATATTCTGTGTATATATTGTTTAAATTATTATATATAACATAATATAGAAATGAGAGAGGACATAAACTTGTGGAGTTTGCAGAAAAAGAAAAACTTTATATTATGAATTATTTTTTTGAAAAAAATACTAAAAGAAAATGGACATGGAAGCATCCAAATGAAGATACAGCAGAATTGGATTATATTTTGACTATCAGAAAATACATATTTCAAGATTGTAATGTTCTTAATAAATTTAACACAGGAAGTGATTGTCGATTAGTAAGATGTAAGATACATGTTAATGCTAGAGAGACAAAAATTATTAAAAAAAAACAATATTTTCAGTTGCTATTCCTAATCTTCAGAAACATTCTAATGAATTTAAATTAGAACTTACAAATCGGTTTCAAGTATTAGTAGATTTGGAACATGATTCAGATTTAAATGAAATTAATATGAAAATAACTGATACACTTTTAAAAACTGCAACAAAGATAGCTGGTAAAAAAAAAAAGGCAGCAATTGACCAGTAAAATTTCTGCTAAGAATATAGAATTTATGAAGAAAAAATGGAATGTGAAAAATAACACAATGTTGCATTAAAAAGAACTGAATATCTCAAATTTTGTAAAATGTTGCAAAAAAAAGGCATTATAATGATATAAGGAAGTATAATTGTGAACTAGCAAGAAAGGATATATAAGAGAATAAACATCTCAAGATTATAAAACAATACTTTGGTATGGGTATGAAACTTCTTTCTGCAATACAAAAAGAAGAGGGAACTATTATTAAAAAGAGAGCTGACATCATGAAATGTGGCAAGGAGTTCTTTGAAGAATTATATAGTAATTAAGAACAAGGACAGTGACTTCTACAATTATTATATTTTCTGAATTGCCCAGAGTTTTAAATAAAGAATTGAGACATGCAATCAAATTTATTAGTAAGGCAAAAGCTCCAGATAGTGGTGGAATTATAATTAATATATTGAAAGAAGCCGGTGAAGAAATGGATAAAATTTGGCAAAGTTATATACCAAATGTCTAAATGAGAACCAAAGCTGGATTTAAAAATGGTTTGAGTATAATGAATCATATCCAAGTATTGACAGAAGTTATAGAAAGAATCAATGAATATGAGTTGCCATTACATTTTGAATTTGTAGATTACAAAAAGGCATATGATTCTATAAGCATTTCTTCAGTGATTAAAGCATTGGATCATCAAGATATAGACCAGGATATTATCATATTCTAAATAATATTTATAAAATGCAGCAGCAACAATTACATTACATAATGATACTGAGAAGATTAACATTGAAAAGTGTGTATGACAGGATGACTCCATACCCAAAAAATTTTATAACAGTGCTGCAAAAAGTATTTCTGGATTAAAATGGGAAGCTAAAGGAATAAAAGTAAATGGAAATTATTTAAGTCATTTGCATTTTGCCGATGATGCAGTTGTTTTTACAAATAATCTTTACAACTATAATGCAAGAGTTATCAGATGAAAGTAAAAAAGTAGCATTAGAGATATTTTTTTAAAAAACTAAATTAATGTTCAATGGATTTTCTCAAAATATGAAAATAAAGATTGATAAAAGTTAGAAGTTAATAACTACAAATATCTTGATCAGATTATTAATACTGATAGAAACATAATGGGTGAAATTAATCATAGAATTAAACTTGGTTGGAATGGTTTTGGCAGAAATAACATAACATTAAAAGAAAATATGCCTATGTGTTTGAAAAGAAAGGTTTTTAATGAATCTGCTTTACCAGTTCTTACCTATGGATCTGAGACTTGGACACTTAACAGAAGAGCAATATAGAGACTTCAGACAAATCAAAGAGTAAAAAGAAGAGATAAGAAATTAAATACATGGGTAAAAGGGCAAACAGATGTTATTGACATCATTGAAAGAATTAAGAGACCGAAGTGTAATTGGGCTGGACATATTTCTAAAAGAGATGATAATAGATGGACAGTTCAAATCTTAAATTGGATTCCAAAAGACAGCGCCTCTTGCGGCTACATGGGGCATCACTCATAACTACCGAAGATGGATTTCACTTGGAGAAGCGTTCATCCTGCAGTGGATTGATAATGGTCAAAAGTGATAATGATATTAAATAAATATTATAAATAGTTATTTTAAGTTAATAACAATCATTACAATTTTTTTACATGATATTTTAACCTAAATATAAAACTTTCGAAGTTTGACCAAAATAAAAAATACGCATTTTAAATCTGTATTATGAAATTGGAGCTTGCGAAAATATAATATTTCTGTAGTGTAATTTTCATTACATCGCTCTCACACTATTGGATAATCTCTAGTCTAATGAGTGACTAATAAAAATTATTAATATGGAACTATATTTTTGCTGATGATGATGGGATGTGATGCACTGTGATTTCTCAGGAGTCAGGAATATCTCAGCAACTATGCCCAGAGAAATCGACCTCTCTTTCCATTCCCCACTCCAAGTCTTCCCATATTCTTCTCTATCCTGCTCCATCCCATTTCCACAACATAATCTTTGTCAACTTTATGGTCTTTATATCTAAAAACCCCTTATCTTTTCCCAAACACAGCATAAAAATCAATAAGCCACGTTCTGTATAATCACTTGGTTCATCATTCTTCCGCAACTTCCTTATTTGTACTCTTTCTGCTTTCTGGCATTTAAAGCAAAACTAAAAGCGCCCTCTAACGATTACATTGTTTTTTAAATTGTCATGTGATAAATGCTTGTTATTACGAAAAATAAATAATTTACTAAAAGCTTTGCAATTTCAAACTAAACTTTTACAGTGTATAATGTCTTCACAATGAAGTTCTTCTAAAACTTCTATAAAGTGATATTTTCAATAATTTTTGTTTTCTCTTGAAATACTTTTGCAAATTTCATCACAACGTTTAAAATTTCTTAAATACACTAAAAAAAAAAAAAAATTAGTTAAATAAATCTTACGTTTTAAGATCTTCACTAAATATTTAGTGGATCATACAAATATGCAAATATGGGTTATTCTCTATTTTAACAAATGCCAGCAACCAGTCTTATATAATCTATTGCTTAGGAAAATTTAGACCATTACTTTTAATAGACATTGAACTGTTTATTCTCTACTATAGGGAAATATTTATAGCAAGTTATTTTCTCATTAATTGTTTCTCTATTGAGAGATGCTTGGGGGTGGATGTTTTTAATGATTCATGCTTAAATAAAATTTACATTTGTGTATATTTAGTGATTTGAACAACTTATTAATTCATATAAGTTATTATTTGGCAAGGCTTTCAATTAAAAGTTCCATAATTGGAAGATGGAGAGAATTTAATTACGAGTTACGGTTAACTTTTCGGGGTTTTGACCAGAAGTTGTTAAAAATCTTCAAAATAAAATGTAACAAAAGATATATTGCCCATTTTTACAAGATAGTTAGCTAATTTAATCAACTTTTGAATTAAGCAACTATTTTGATATAACATGAGTCCAAGTTTTCGAGCTTCTTATAAAACCACTCATATAATTTTTTTACCAAGTTTGCATCTTATTTTAATTTAAACTGTGCTAATTTTCGAGTTTTCAATTGAATATTAAACTATAAAGTGATTTGTAATTATAGAATGTATTATTTACTGCATTACATTGTAGTTAATAGTGTATAACGATATATGAGCAATGTAAGGCAAAAAAAAAAAAGCCTTTTCAACACCATCTAAAAACATGTGATTAAACTTAAAAGTGTTTTTCACTCTTTTAATTGAGACTAGTTACAAAACCATTTATTAATCAATATTCAATGATTAATCATATTGGCAATGATCTGGCTGCATAAAAATAAAATTTCAAGTCTTTAATTTTTTTTTTCTTAAAAAAGTGATCTCCATATTATAGGAATAGCAGGATGATATGCTATAATTAAACCATGATTCTTTTCTCATATAAACAGTTTATATTGTAGCAGAATTATGAACTGCTTGATTAATAGGTGACTGTATACAAGGTGGAGTATCTATAACCTACAATTTTATCCTACTTGATTATAGCCATGGAATATAATCAGATTGAAGTTTATATCACGTACATGTCTAAACTCACGTACATGTCTAAACTCACATCCAGTCATGTTTGCTGATTATCATTCACTCCACATGTAGATTATTATTCTAAAAATTAAGTGACTAAAACAGTTTTATCAGAACTGCTGGATTAAAAGATATTCTACTCTAGACATAGACAAAATAAAATACTTGAATGTCAGATGAGAAAGGATGCTTTTGAATAATTATTTATTTATTTACAACTATAAATAAAAACAATTTACATATGTACATAATTAGTAAAATTAAATGTATACGGCAAAATAAAAATTATTTAAAATGATTTTGAGAAATCAATCAAGAATATATCTTTAATTTTCCCCAAATTTGACTGATTTCACAGCTTCCAGGATTAAGAATTCTAACAATATTTAAAATGAATGTTTCTCATTTTTTTCTAATTAAGGAAAATATCCAGACCATTAGTCTTTCACAAACTAAATTACTTTAAATGTAGTAAGTCAAGTTATCCTATATTTAATAGAAAATCATTTAAAAGACATCAAATTTTCTTTTATTTATCTTTTCTGTTGAGCTCAACAAGTGCAGAATGTTGTTTTTTTTTTCCACATTTCAAATATTAAATGCCAATTTAACATTGAAATCTCTGGCCATTATTAACTTATCATCAAGGTTTAACATAAAAACTTATATAATATGCTAAGTATGTGTGTATATTCATATATATACATAAAATAATTAGTATTTAGTAAAACATATCTGTAAAAGTAAATAAATGTATCTATATGCCGAAAACTTTGGCATACACATAATTTTTTAAAAAGCACTTAGATTAATTAAATGGTTTTAATTAAAAGAGTAAATCTTATAAAGATTAGCTATACAGATAAATAATTAGTATTAGCAGAGATATTAATTAGTTTCTGATCAGATTTGTCGATAATGAAAAATCATTGCTAAAAATAGATAGATGGAATGTGAACTGCATTATCTGATCACAAGGATCGAATATGAAAACTCTAGATATGGACCACCATGTGTCCAGCTGATGGCCAATCAAAACAGACATTCTACAACACTGAGAATACTCCCTTGTAGACAAACAAAAACAATGACTCACTAGGTGAAGCTCCAGGAATGCAGATGTGCCATTCAATGGATGTTCCAGTCGCCCCACTTTACTTTAGCCTTGTGGAGAAGTTTATCTCCAGATGTGTGAAAGTTAACTTAGGGACTCACAACAGGTTGTATCAATCTATATTATTATTTTGTAAGCCTTCAGGCCCTTATATTATGTTTAGTGAGTTATGTATATAAAGTGTGGAATATTTAATGTATATAATTGCTAATCTTTATTATCTTTATGTTTAATCCTCTATAAATAAAACTCTGTAACCTTTAAATTACTTGCCGAGCTGTTTCACATTATTCTGAGTATTTCTCATTTAATTGTGTTTGCAATCCAGCAGGCAATAGAATGCTGTCAGAGACAGCTATTGGTGCAGTCACAGTCTTGATTACGAACCTCAACAGTCTGAATCCTCAGCAAATTGTGCAATTGTCAGTTGAGAAAAATTAATGCATTGACAGCTGAATAAGTCGACATCTAATTAATTGAAATTTGTGAATGGACAAATTAATAAGTGGACATTTTTTTTGCTAAATTGATTAAGTCATCATAATGCTCCCAGCTATAGCAGATTTTGAAGTTAGAGAGGCAAGTGAATGGCCCCTGTATGTCCAGAAGATAGAGAAAAACAGCAACATTATTATAGAAAATAGGTTTTGCGAATCCCAAACTCCTGAAAAGTTTAGTCAAAAATCATTTAGCCTATTACTTTAACCCTCTGTAAGTCTAGGCACATCACCAGACTCCATGATAGAAATTGCCAACAAGGCAATAATGAGAAAATGCAAGACTATGATACTGTCCCTCATAAACTAGCAAAAAACTGTCTTTATGACTCAAACCTGGAGGAAGCCATTTTCAAACATTTTTTATGTGGAATGAGTAGTAACCATTTGAGACAGCAGTTACTGGATGATAAAAACATTAATTATAAAGAAGCTATTAAATGTGGAATTGGGTTTACAGCAAGCCAAAGAATTTACTGACATAAAACTAGCAGACAACAATCCATTAAAAATTCACAAAGTTGACAAACCTGACAGAAGGTACCCGAGCAAAGGGGAATAATTGACAGAAATAAAAGTTGAATAAAGTGTTCTTGTTGTGGAAACCAGGTCACATGACTCATGAATGTTTTGACAAAGATGAACACTGCAAGCACTGAATAAAGTTGGCCACTTGGGGAAATGTGCAAAAGCAAGAGATTTGTCCATTATAAGAAATACTACTAGCCAAATGCGAACTACCAGAAAATGTATGCAAAAGGAATTTGATGTAATTAATAATATGTCAACTGACCAATCACAGAAATTCAAAATTTTTCATAAAAATTTATGGAAAACCCATATCCATGGAAATTGACAGTGGTAACAGGGTGTCTTTAGTTTTCTTTAATGATTGGAAAACTACTGTGGCTGAGATGAGACAGCCAGTTGAACTGATGCATACCAATCTTAAAGCTCAGGATGTCAACAATAATGCCATTAAAATCAAAGGTGTAACACAGGTCCAATTACTACCAACCTTGATTAAAAACTAAAACTGTCATTATATGTAATCCATGCCCCTATAATCCCTCTCATTGGCCATGATTGGTTCAATCACCTGGAAATTAAATTATCAATGGGCAAAAATATGGACATTCAAAATGTTTATTGAAAAATGTACAAAGTGTCAGCCACATGCAAAAGCATCTTCAGCCCAAATCGAGTTATGGAAAGAAAGTGGAAAAATCTCCCCTGAAGTATCTAAGTCATAGACTGAGGATGAAGCTTACTGAAAGTAAGTCATCTGAAGATTATGAAGCACTTTCTGTCCAAAACTACAAATTTGTTCCTAGAAAATGCATATCGGTCAGAAACAAAATCGATAGATTTTGGACAATGGACAAAAGCTTAAATTGTATGCAATTTAACCAAGCAAATGGTGACCCTTCGAATGGCAGATGGAAGAGTGTTATGTAAACACATCAACCAATTGTGGAAAGATGAAAGTACAGAAGAAATGCAGCAGCCATTTTTGAAAAGCCTTACCAGCAATGCAGTCATTAACGAAAATATTATATACCTTGAAAGAAAAATTTCCTCCTATCTTAGTTATTATATTTTAAATTCAGAGAATAAGAAAAAAGTAAAATGTGAAATCTCTGAACTTAGGGGACATATGCTAAGTATGTGTATATTCATATATACACATAAAATAAGTAGTATTTAGTGAAATTTTATACCTGTAAAAACATGTGCTTGTATGCCTAAGGCACACATATTATTTTTTAAAAAGCACTTAATTTAATTAAATAGTTTTAATTAAAAAAGTAAATCTTATACTTGTAAAGCAGGCAAAAATCTCCATACAGTAGCGCCACTCAGTGCCAACCAGAATAATCAATGGATGCTAGAAGGCTTAATCAATGGATGCTAGAAGGCTTGTGCATAAAATTCCCATCTAGTACCTACTCATCCAATATCCCCAGACTAGTTTCTGGCTTGTGACCTTCATCAGTGAGGAGCTTTGAATCTGAGAGCACTGCACCTAGATCTTAGAATCTAATGCAACCCTCCAGCAGTCACCTTTTATCTCTACTTAACTACAATACTATGAGAATAAAATTTGAAAACACAATAATATTTTCAATCTAAGCTCAATAGCTTATATAGTCATATGGGTCTGAACTCAGTTCAGTACCCTACATTTTGGTGTCTTTGATTGAAAATATTGTGTTTTCAATTTTATTCTCATAGTTTTGTACTTAAGTAGAGATAAAAGGTGCTGCTGGGGAGTTGAATTAGATCCTAAGATCTAGGTGCAGTGCTCTCAGATCCACTGACGAAGGCTACAAGCCAGAAACTAATCTGGGGATATTGTATGAGTAGGCACTAGATGGGGATTTTATGCACAAGCCTTCTGGCATCCATTGATTACTCTGGTTGGCACTGAGTGGCCCTACTATATGGAAAGTTTTACCTGTTTAACAGTTATGTGCTAGCATAAGAAATAGTGATCATGTGATACTTATAAAGGTTAGCTATACTTATAAATAATCAGTATTAGCAAAGATATTAATTAGTTCCTGATCAGATTTGTTGATAATGAAAACTCATTGCTAAATATAGACAATTGGAATGTAAATTGTATTATCTGATCACAAGAATCAAATATGGAAACTTTAGATGTGGGCCACTATGTGGGCAGCTGATGGCCAATCAAAAGAGACATTCTACAACATCCAGAATAGTGCCTATAAATGAACAAGAACAGTGACTCCTATGTGAAACTCCAGGAGTGCAAATGTGCCATTCAATGGGTGCTTCAGTCACTGCCACTTTACCTTAGATTTGAAGAGAAGCTTATCTCCAGACATGTGAAAGTAAATTTAGGAACTCACAACAGGTCTTATCGATCTATATTATTATTTTGTAAGTCTTCAGGCCCTTATATTATGTTTAGTGAGTTATGTATATAAAGTGTGAAATATGTAACATATATAACTGCTAATGATTTATTATCTTCATGTTTAACCCTCTGTAAATAAAACCTTGTTACTTTTAAATTACTTGCCGAGCCATTTCACATTATTCTGAGTAAAGAGCAATATATATGCGATACATATTTTACACAAATAAAATTATGAGTGTAAAGTAAACAAATAAATACAATACAATAAATAAATCAAATAAATATTGAGTTTATTAGAAATACCTTTTCATTATCAAAGCTGTGTGCTAAAAGAATTGCGAAGTAAGACAGTTGCTATGAAATGCAAAGTGTATACAAATTACATTTACCATTTTTTGGATATTGCATAACATATGCCTCTTTTGTTCATTTAATTACAGTCCAAGTTAATGAAATAGGCTTCTTTGATCTTTCTCTCTAAGTCATAGTTCTCCCCGCATATGATTCGGGGGTTGTCTGTGATGCAGGGGTGGCCTGTGGAGGTGCTATGCTGTGCTAAAATAGAGGTGTGTGGGGTCTGTTTGTGCTTTATTATAAGCATATGCGTGCTGTGAGAGCTTTATGTGTAAAGTTGCCTTCATTTCCCCGTAATATGATGTGAGGTAATCATCATAAGGAAATTCTGAGTATTTCTTATTTAATTGTGTTTGCAATCCAGCAGGCAATAGAGTGTGACTGGACACAGCATAATATTAATATCATTTATGTTCTTTATTATTTTTTACAATCTTTTACAACCCACTAAGTTGGTTTTGATTGCCCCAGCAACCTTCTTCAGAATTATATCAAACACAATACAAATACATGGATACAAATATGCATGAGCACTGCAAAAAGTAATAAAGAATCTGATATAAATATTATATGGATATAAAGAATCTGATATAAATATTATATGGATTTGGAAATACAAGAAGAAAGATAAAATATATGTTTATAAATGATAAAACTCAAAAGATTTTCCAGAAAACAATAAGTAAATATTATTGGATAAATAATATCACATCCCTCTAAACTTTCTTGACTTATATTCCAGCTCATATATTTTTGATGAATTTTAATTTTGAAAAACTACATTTCATAGAATCAAAAAATACAGGATTGCCACTGCACTTCAATCCTTAGTCACTGTATACAAAATGCTATTTGTATAATTAATTAATGGATGTGAAATGTAACACTTGGAAAAGTTGTTGGGTCTGTTATTTGTACTATACAATAACTTAGCCAAAAGGTACATCACTGAAATTATAATGACTTTTTAATTACATTGATGACAATTCTTTGACTGCCCCCCCCCCATGTGCACTACATTTTTATAATTGCCAGTACCAGATACCAGCAAAATTAAAGAACAAATAATCATTATAAATCTAATTTAAAATTCTCCCATATTACTCTAAAACATCATAAATTATGTGATCAATTTTTTTTAGCAATTTGAAACTATGGCAGCTCTCTTCGTGCAAGGTTCATGATCTGAGAATTAAAGGTTCAACATCTGAGTTGGTCTAGTACCATATATTCTCTTATTTTTTGTAGGTATTATTTTATACAGTAAATATTATTATGGTTGCAGAGAAATGAAAAACATTTCCACACAGCATATCTGTAAAGAAGGTATATCACTTGACTCTTAATTGATATTTAAAAAGGATGAGATTAAAATGAAAATGGATATCATAAAATCTATTAACTAAAAATAATAAAATTTAGAAATAGTATTTATTTGTAAAGAATGATTTCCAAATGTTATCAAAAAGTACATTTGGTACTCATCGAGGAGCCCTATATCCCACTGGATGGCGCTGTTTTCACGCTAAAACACATAAAAATGCTGTTTCTGTGGCTGGCACCTTCGAACCTGCATTTTCTATAATACAACTTTTTTGTTGTGCTACAGATTGCAGGCCGCTATGTCGCGTCGCAGTACAGCATGTATGTTTTATGCAGTCAATACATTTTCCAAATTCGCACAGTTTATAAAATGGTTACGGCTTGAGGAGAGGGTGTGTTTTTTTTAATTGGATGGAAATGTTGTTTTCATTGGATTTTTTTTTATTTTAAAGTATTGAAATGTTCACATTTTGTAAAGTAATAATTAACAGACTTTATACACCGTAGTGTATTGAAATTTTAAGTATTAAATGTTGATAAGATATATGTATAAAGTTATTTCGAATTAGGTAACGAGTCAAGTAACGTACTGTACTGTTCGTAACATTCCATGAGACAAAGAAATTGTAACGTGTATATTTTTGAAATAAAAAAGAGCGTTAACACAAAAATATCCCGTAAGAAAAGTACAATTGTACACAGTTTTTTTAAATGTCATAAAAAACATGTATTAACATTTTATTATATATATGTTGTTGTTTAAAAAGTTTTAGTTTCTTTCTTTTCTCCGACTACTGTTATACTTTGTTGAATATAGTTTATGTTTATAGTTATCATTTATTTTATAGATGTTAGTAAAAAAAAAATATTTACAAAAATACGATTTTGATATTTTTTATTTTAACATTACAAACAACAGAAAAATAACCCCTAAAACTAACCCTAAACCTAACTCTAAACCTAACCCTAACCCTAATCCTAACCCTAAAACTAACCGTAAACGTAAGCGTAACAAGTTTTACTTTTAGTTATCATTCTATTTGAAATAAAAACTAGTGGTAAACAAGAAAAAAAAAAGTCGTAACCCCAGTAAAAAAATCTCCGATAGAAACTTGATTTTTATAATAAAAAGCAAACTAAAAAAGACGAATCAAATTGTAATTTGTTTATTTTATTTTACATTTATTATTATCATTTAATTTGTATACGTTAATAAAAAATAATATTTAAAATTAAGTAATATTTAAAAAAGACGATTTTCTTTTATTTTTATTTTCGCATTACAAAAAACACATCAAAATGATTATAATTAACAGCCCAGGAATGATCATATTTTATAGTTTAAGCGTGAAAATGGCGCTACCGAGTGGGATATAGTAGCTATTCGACAACAACCGTACATTTCTCCTGACATTTTAAAACTTATAGGAAAATATATAGAGAACATGTGGTAAAAATATGAGACAATTTTATCCTAGTTAAGTGAGATGGCAATGATGTGAACAACTTCATACAAATTGATTAATCACCTGGCCCTAGTATTAATGTGGCATTGATATGGGACAACCTAATCTAGTTTATAAAAGTGACATTGATATGTGAAAACTGATCTCGTTTATTGAAGAAACATTAGCATGGTATAATTGAAGTGAAATTGATATGGGACAACTTTATATAGTTTAAGTAGATTTGATATGGCATATTCTCTTAATTTATTAAAGTGGCATTGATAGGGAATAACTTCATCTTCTTTACTGATGTGGCATTGATATGAGACAACCTCATCTAGTTTGTTGAATTGCCATTAATATGCACTAATGCCATCTAGTTTATTGATGTAGTCTTGATATGGGGACAATCTCATATAGATTACTGTAATAGCATTGATATGTGAAAATCTTATTTCATTTGTTGAAGCAACATTAATATGGGTCTTCATCTAGTTTATCAAAATAACATTGATATGGGACAACCTCATCTAGTTTATTGAAGCAGCATAGATGTGGAATCTTAATCATCTAGTTTATTGAAGTGATATTGATATGAAACAATGTCATTTAATTTATTGAATTAGCTTTGATATGGGACAATCTCCTTTAGATTATTAAAGTGTCACTGATATAAAACAAATTTCATCTTCTTTACTGATATGGAAATCTCATTTTGTTTGTTGAAATAACATTGATATGGAGTAACCTCATGTAGTTTATTTTAATTGCATTGATATGGCACAACTCATCTAATTTATTGAAGGGTTGCTGATATGGGACAACTTTATACACTTTATTGAAGTGACATTAATATGAGACCTCATTCTAGTTGATAATATATATATATATAAGGAAAATCAATGTGTGATAATATATATATATATAAGGAAAATCAATGTGTGAAGAATCTTAATTAAAAAGTCCAAATATTTTGGCTCAAGAAACACATTTTTAAACATATAATAATGAAGTAGTTCTTCAGATTTAGAACTGAGTTTTAAGTATCTTCTGAGATTGGGAATAATAATATACTATTTTTATGCATCTTAATTGTTGATTTTCTATAAAAATAAATGTGGAATGATTTCCATAAATTTAATTATAGAATTAAATTATATTAAATGAATGTCTTTAATTACAAGCATCTGTGTTTTTGTGTATTTTCTTTGGTTTTTGAAAATCTTATTAAAAAGTAATATTAAATGTGATAACTTGGAGTCAGCCATATTGTTTCCAAAATTTTTTTGATGACCCTGTAAATGGATAATTAAAACAAATACGGGTGGTAACTTCTGTCATACACCATCTTCAAAAGAACCTTATCCAGTACTGATGTGTATTCCGCATTGGGTTTGGCTTATAAATGGAGTCTTATATCCACTTTCCGTATCTTCAGTGGGGATCTTGGGTAAATCCAATTAATTTCCTGTTGCAACAGTTTCTGTAGTCATTATTATTTCATTTGAATTTTTATCATTTATATATTTGTGTGTACCTCTTTTATTGTTATTTTTAAAGCACACTTTGTATTTAGCAATAACAAAGTAATGCATTTTCATTGGGAAAAGTTGATAATTCAGAACGATCATCTAATCCTATAGAGGGTGCTAAAACTTAAATTATCATTAGTGAAAAAAACTAGAAATTAACTCTGATTTAAACTACGTTTCAGATTTATGCTTTACGAACAGTTATTCCCCTCCTATTACAAGTGTCGAAATTATTTTTTTTGTTTTTAGGATTGAATTTGTACAAGTTTTCATTAAAGAAAGAAAGATAGGAATATCTTGTCAAATAAAAAAATAGAGTTATAGATCACATGACCCCATTCTTTTAAGATTGTAAGATATAAACAAAGAGCATTGCTAATTGCTCAACAAGCTTTGTGATAAATGACTAGCCAGAGAAAGCATCTAAAATATCTCTGTCAGGAACCTCCCCCCCCCCAAACCTCTGACCAATAGTCTTGTGCTTTGGCACTACTCAGAGAAGTGCTAGGATATTTATCACAAAGCTTGTTGAGCAATTAGCAATGCTCTTTGTTTATAGGAATATCTTGCTTTGTATAAATAATTGTGACAATATTTTCTGGACATGGACTTCAAAACTATATATTTTCATATTAACCCAATAAACTTCACATGATCACCATGTTTATGCTTGCTTATAACTGTTATTAAAACAGGCAAAACTCACTATATGTATTGCTATTCTCTGCAAGCTAGAGTAATCAATGGAAGCCAGAGGGCTTGTGCATAAAATCTCCATCTAATGCCTACTCATCCAATATCCCCTGACTAGTTTCTGGCTTATAGCCTTTGTCAGTGAGGAGCCTTGGATCTGAGAGCACTGCACCTAGATCATAGTATCTAATGCAACCCTCCAGCAGCCACCTTTTATCTCTACCTAACTACAAAACTATGAGTCTTAAATTGAAAAGACTATAACATTTCCAATCCATGCTCATAAGCTTATATAGTCATATTGGTCTGAACTCAGTTCAGCACCTATACATTTTCGTGTTTTTGGTTCTGTAATAACCATAGCCAACACTATCCCATTAGGCAGGATTGGTTTTAAGCTAATAAACATCACATGATCACCATTTTTTATGCTTGCTTATAATTGTTATTAAACAGGCAAAACTCATTAAATGTATTGCCACTCTCTGCAAGCCAGAGTAATCAATGGATACCATAAGGATTGTGCATAAAGTTTCCATCTAGTGCCTACATCAAATATCCCCAGAGTGGCAATATGTATAGTGAGTTTTGCCTGTTTTAATAAGTTATAAGCAAGCATAAGAAATGGTGATCATGTGATGTTTATTGGCTTAAAACCAATCCTGCCTAATATGATAGTAGTGGCTGTGGTTATTAGAGAACCAAATACACCAAAATGTATAAGTACTGAACTCAGTTCAGACCTATATGACTATATAAGCTTATGAATTTGGATTGGAAATATTATAGTGTTTTCAATTTGACTCATAGTTTTGTAGTTAAGTAGAGATAAAAGGTGGCTGCTGGAGGGTTTTATTAGATCCTAAGATCAAGGTGCAGTGCTATCAGATCCAAAGTTACTCACTGATGATGGCCACAAGCCAGAAACTAGTCTAGGGATATTGGATGAGTAGGCACTAAATAAAGAATTTATGCACAAGGCTTCTGGCATCCATTGATTACTCTAACTTGCAGAGAGTAGCAATACATATAGTGAGTTTTGCCTGTTTTTATTTTCAAATTATTGAAGTCATAAAATGGAATATTGAACCAAACAATAATAATAATAATAATAATAATAATAATAATAATAATAATAATAATAATAATAATAATAATAATAATAATAATAATAATAATAATAATAATAATAATAATAATAATAATAATAATAATAATAATAATATATGTTTCTTTCTTTTCCAAATGCCTTACTTTAATACCCATTTCAATTTGCCAAATGAGGCTATCACCTCCCATAGGAAGCCAACCCAGCTTGTTATTTATCATTGAAATGAAATAAACGAGCCACATTCTTCATTTGACTTTGGTTATTTTTACTGTTATATTTGTTTATTAGCTCTTTTTAATACCATTTAAAACTTTTCAGTTATCCTTTTAAACATGTCTTGGAAATATTATTTTCAATTCAATCATACTTGTATTGGAATGCTTCGTGCCTATTTTACATTTGGATTTTTTCAAAGAATGAATTCACAGTATAGTTTTGACCACGAATTTCAGAAGTACTGTATATATCTTGGCTTACATAAGCAAATTTACATTCAGAATTGTTATCAATGTTCAACAATTTTTGAAATCTATTACTAAATTTACCCATAGCAGTTTAAAAAAAATTTATGATCAGCTATTTATCTGCATAAATATTTAGTTTATTTACACATTATGTATATATATTTGCTATTTTAAATGTTTTTATTGCTTATTTGTACCACTATTAATGTTTATATTACTACTTGCAAAAATTTATTTACATATGAATTGAATGAATGTATAGATACTATAATTACCCATATTTGGTTTTAAATCTATATTAAGAATTTAAAAAGGTGATGATAGAATTTTATATCTCTCATATATGCAAAGATGTCGGGGGGGGGGGCGGATAAACTGCCTGCCTTTTCTGAATCAACATGTGTATTATATAGCAATTTAGTAGAATAAAGAAAATAGGCAAAAAAAAATCTAAAATTGTTTGAATTTTTTTGTGTATCTGTTAGATCTACTGAGGAATTCTGGATTTCAAAAAAAAGTATATGTGTGTTTTCCTCTTGTTGCCAATTAATTAAAAAGATAGAGTTGAGCGCTATAAAAACCTGCAGAAAACAGCAATTATGGATTTGGAAGTTTACGCAAACATTTATAATGAGTGATGAACTACTGTATTTCCAATAGAGCCACTAATCAAACACCAGTTTTAATTGAAAAAAGTAATCCCATAAAAATTTTCAATAGAAAAAAGCTGATTCGAAACATTTACTTGATGTTTTTTTCTTTTTCATTTTAAAAACATTTATTTACATGAATACATTTCAGTTTAGATGTATGCTGTTTTAAATCATTTGTGTATTACAGAACTTTGCATAAGAAACTTGAATATTGTAAGGTTGTTGATACACAATCAAATGCCAGCCTACAGTGTCAAGATTGTACATAATGTTTTGATCAAAAAAAGCATGAAAAAAGTATATCACGATTTAATTCAGAATTCCCGGTGAATAATTCCACTGAATAATTTCGAGGAACTGCTTTAAAAGTTGTACATTCATTTCCAGTGCCATCTTGAATCATAATAGACGCTTGAACCTTCAATAATAAAAATTCAATAATGCCTTTTGTTTTATATCACATCAGTCACTTTTTTCATTTGACACTCTATATGTATAGTGTAATAGATGAAATATTCTGAGAAATAATGTCATGATAATTAAATAAATCAATAGCCAGTTTTTAGTTTTATTTTGTATGTAATTAAAAATAGGTGTCAGATGATAACAGACATATGATGGTAACAGACATATTAATATTTAACTATATAATTATAGCAATAGTGATAAAGATAACCATTTAAAGTACAAATGTCAACAGCTCACCATTAATATTAATACACTAATTAAAATGAAAGTAAAGAAACTGCCATAATTAAATGTCAGATTTACATGTCATAAATTAAGAGATATGAAAGTAATATCCATTATTCCTTGATTGAACAATGAAAGACACCGCAATCAAAATATTTAATATTATTAAATGAATGTTTTTCATACCCATAGCTAGAGTTACTCCCAAGTCAGACACTGTACCAAACTGCAGGTTGATACTTTCTGTAACCTCTCAATACTGGGATATGATCCACATTACTAACATGATTTTTATACCCACCTTGTGCTTTTGATTGATTGAAATCCAGTTCTCTGCAGATGATTTGTAATTATCTTGGTAAACATTTTGTATAAAACTGATAAAAGACTGATAGGTCTGTAATTTCTAATATTTTCCTTATTATCTTTTTTAAATATTAATATGGTATTCTTCCAATCATCTAGTACATCTTTATCATTTAGACATTTGGTATATAACTTTGCCAAAACGTTTTCTATTTCTTTACTTGCTTCTTTTAGGATATCAATTATAATTCCACCATTACCTGGAGCTTTTCACCTCATAAATTTAATTGCATGTCTCACTTTTTATTTTAAATCCTGGGCAATTCATAAGATATAATAGTTGAAGGAGGTACTTGTTTATTAATATATAATTCTTCATAGAATTTTTCTACACATTTTATGATGTCATTTCTCTGTTTAGTAATAGTTCCATCATTTTTCTTATTGCAGATATGTTTCCTACCAATACCAACTCATGAGACTTTTATTCTCTTTTATAGCTTTGATTGTTATTTCACAATTATATTCTTTTATATCATTATTAATTCTTCTTTGCACCATTTTACAAATCTTGAGATATTCAATTCTTAATGCATCATTTTTATATATCTTCATATTCCTTCTTTTCTTCATAAATTCTCTAGTCTCAGTCGAAATTTTATTAGTCAGTTGCTGCTTTTTTCTACCATCTAACTTTGTTGCAGTTTTTAAAAGTGTATCAGTTATTTTCCTATTCCATTCAAATCTGAATCATGTTCAAAACCTAACATTTGAAAACGATTTGCAAGTTCTAATTTGAATTCATTAGAATGTTTCTGAAGATTAGGAATATCAACTGTAAATATTGTTTTTCTTAGAAATTTTTGTCTCTCTAGTTTTACATTAACATGTATCTTACACCTTACTAATCGATGATCACTTCCTGTGTTGAATTTATTAACATTACAATCTTGAAATATGTACTTTTCGTTAATGAAATTTTTTTCAAAAAAAGAATTCATAGTTTTTCTTTTTCTGCAAACTCCACAAATCTATCTATTACCATAACCAAATTTACCTAGAACATTTTTCATCTTTCAATTGATTGCCAATTCTAGCAGTAAAGTTTCCTACAACAATTTTAAAATGTTGTTTGGTCTGATCAAAAGGTTTTGTAGATCCATATAAAAATTCTCTACTTCATCACTATGAGACCTTGTTGGGACATAAACCTGAATTATCTGCATTTGGTATCTGCTATTAAGTTGTATAACTAATTTTGCTGCTCTTTCTGATACTATATCAATCTTCACAATGTTATTCCTCCATTTTTTATTTATAATGAATCCTACTCCACTTGTACTTCCAATATTTGTGCTCTTGTAGTAGAGTACATGTCCACTTTTTACATCAATTGCCTGTTCACCTTTTCTTCTAATTCCACAAAATCCAATAATATCCCATTAACAGGAGACAGTCCTTCCAATTTTTATAATCTTTCTTTACTTGAAAGTGATCTGCAGTTGTAAGTACCTAAATAAATGGTTGTCATCAAATGGCAGCCTCGGTCTGAAATCAGGGGATTTGATGACCAACTGCTGTCTTGACTGCTGACTTTAGCCTAGGCCCTTGATTTATTTTTGTCTGTCATGGTTGCAAACATCATTAAACAAAAAATTTTTTCATATATCATTCTCTCTTCACAAAAATGCAGCTGATATTTTAATTAAGAACTATCAAGTAACAGAAAAAAGACCATGGTGTTTTGTGATCTAGCCAATAAATTCGCAATACTGGATAATGCATGTTGGTGAGTAGCCTATCCATGTATGTATACTATATAAATAATCACATAATAACAGCTGCAGTAATAAGAATGTATGGAGTAGACAGAAATTTGTCCTGCTTGATTCCTTTAAGGCATCCAAAATAAATCATAAAGTCTCCTTTCAATTAACAGCAAACCCCTTTGTAAAACCTTGAACTGGCTACTGGAAAATAAATTCTTAAACATATTTAGAAATTAAAAATTTTTTTCATCCCAAATTCAAAGCTGTATCATAGGAATAACAGAAAAAAATTTGTCTTTCTCATATTAATTTCATATAAGAATTTTTAAATACGTAGTATAAAAGACTGACTGAATTTGTCTTACACACATTTTGAATCCTGAGGATTTTTTTATAGTTGATGAATAAGGGAAGGTGAGATGTAACTCACTGTGGATTATTTCATGAAAGTAACATAATAGTAAATAGGGTTAGAGTACAGTTGATGACATGGAATGATAGTTGGGGGACCTAGTGAATCCATTAACCCACAGAGATGGAGCATGGATAAACAGAGGGTACATTTTATTGCATCCTAGCCACATTTAAATACAAATTAATTTTATTATATTTACCAATTCCAGCTTCAAATTTTATTTGGCTCAAATAATAATAAAAATGATTAAAATTATGTAAATAATGTATGTTTTGGTAATCTAAATAAAATATTTAATAATGTAAATATTAGTTTTATGCACTTTCTTATCAATATATTCTTTTCTTTAATATGACTGTGAAATTCCATTAGGCACCTAGACCAATCTGAATAATCCTTAGTGAATTAAATCTCACCCACTCCCATACATCAACTATAGAACAAATTCAACAGGTTTAAGATATGTATGAGGCAAATTGCATTAAATAAATTCTTTAATCTTAACTAAATAAACAATACAAAATCAGATTTAATAAAAATCAGTTAATGTTTCATTACGCACACACAACATTCATATAAAAATTCATACTCTCAGATCCTTTTATTTTGCAATGTTATGTAAAAAAAATTAGATGTAAACTAAATTAATTAAAAAATTATTTATTGTGAAGAATTTAATGTATATTACTACAGAAAAGCATGCAGGTGTATGGATCAAAGATAATATATAATGTTGATATTGTAAAACTTTTTTTCTCTTTATTCTAAAGAAAACTTTTATAAAGTAAAAATAAATGTTAGTGATAAATTAGAATAAAAATTGTTTGTAAAAGAAAACTTTCAAAAATTTAACTAATTTTAAAGATGGCTACTTGAAGTAATTAATTTTAAAAAAGTATGTAAACTATCAATGATAGTAGATTAATCTAAGCAAAAGACTGGATTAAAGCTAATGTAAAAAATAATTAAGAAAAAAATACTTAATTATTTTTTACATTAGCTTTAATCTAGTCTTTTGCTTAGATTAATCTACTATCTCATTGATAGTTTTAAGATCAAAATTAGCAAAAACTATAAGAAATTAAAATAATGAGAGAAAAAGTATATAGTCACTATGGTCTACTGTTATTTAGTCAAATCTGTAATTGATTCCACTCTCATGTCTAAGTCAGATGGGATTGCTATTAATGTTATTGCTATGCAGTCCAGTTCCTATTCAGAGTCTAGCTATACAGAATACAGTTTCAGAGTTTTGAAGAACTGTGAATGCCATAACAAATCCATCATTACTGTTGTGCTCTACATAATGCAGAAACCGCATAAGCCATAGAAATATTTGGATAGGGCTTCATGCCCCAAAGTCATAAACTATCCTACTTGAATCAACACCTGGAACCAATGCCTAGATTGTGAAGTAGAAGCTGCCACATTCTCTCTTCCATTGTTGAGTTGGAGAATGGAAAGCAAGCCCTGGAGCCATAGGAAAGCCAGAAAGCCATTGGTTGAAAAGAAAAATCAAATTAAAACCAAAACCATTGGACAATATTCATAAAATGAAAACCTGGGTAAAGATACTTTTAAATAAATGTGTACACATGTAATTTTAAATGAAATGAACTTTAATGAAGGACTATTATAACTATAGCCTTATGTCATCATTTATATTTTTCTTGTGTAAAATTTATTGTTATATTGTGTTATATTAGATACGTGTATGCATGAATAAATATTAATGTTTGCTCAAGTATTATTTGGTTTATTCTTTCTCTCTCTTGTCACAGCATCACTATTTTAATTCAAGAATATAGTTATTTTTTATGTGTTAAATGTGCTAGATCCTGAGAACAGAGTATGAGCTGGTCATGGAATATGTCAAGTGCTGGATCCTGTCATCAAAAGCATGTTGTCAATGTAACCTATGGTTGTCTGGTGTCTGAGTTTCATCCACAAAACAAATAAAATGCTTTGGATGACAGGGATTTGAATCTAGCCATCAAGGAATACTATAGCCTGAAAATGTGATTGTAGGTTATGCTTTGCATAGCTCAATCTGGTTATAGGTACTGTTGATGGTTCATCTATCGATGGTATTCTACTTCTCTGCTTGAAATGCAAGTTCATTCCTGTAGTATTAAGGTAACATTTAAACTTGTTAATGTTTAGAGTTCAAAAATTATTATAAAAGGTATTTAAACATACAAGAATGGAATTTGAAAGATCTGGTTCAATATATTGGAAATTAATGTTAATAAATTGGTTTATCCTGGTAAGCAACAAATTTATAGCCAAATGTGGCCAAAAATATACTTTTACTACTAATAAAAAAATTTATAAGTGTGTATCATAACTTCCCATTGGATTGACTAACCATCAGTTTTGAAATATATAAAAAAATAAACAAGCTATTGTATCTCATTACCTTTAGTGAATAATCATGGCATTGTTTAGTTCTAACCCATTTTCATATTTTTTGTGGCCGGACATTCTGAACAAATTTATACATTTAGCACTAACTACTACTTTTCACTGATATCTGTACAGATGTTCTTTGCTATATCCTTGTGCTGGATTCTTTTTTATTGGGTTCTCTTAAAGAAAAGCCACATATTGTTAAGAGTAGTTAATTCACATTTTTAGTTTGTGAATAAATAAATAAAATCCATAAAACTTTAAAAATGTGCTCTTTCTCTCTAAAAATACTGTGAAAAGTTTAATAATAATATTCAAAATATATATTCACATTTTAAAAATATCACTTTTTTCAAATGTTACTTTCTCACATAAAACATCATAGAAGCACATGTGAATATTCTAAAAATTTGATGTATCTTGCATTATAAAAGTTTATTGCTAAAAAAATCATTTTACAACTTTTATCCTACTCTTGGCAACCTTCATTTATTAACATGAAATGTTCATGTCTCATGGCATACAACATAGTAATGTGTGTGCACATCTTATACATAAAGTCCCTATTTTGTCTGTTGTATGATTGGTAAAGGAACATTTGTCCAATGCCACATGTCAAAGCCACACCCATTACATTTACATGACAAAAATTAATTTCACCATTAAATAAAAAATGATGGGGTAAAAAAGCAATACAAGTTCTTTTAACCATTTAACCACTAATTATATTATTGGTTGTATGAGGTAAAAATCAAATCTTTTAATTGGCCAACTCACAAACTGAAGACAAAGCCTATTGTTAAAACATATTTGCCTATAATATTAAATTCAACTCAGATACGTTTATAAAAAGTATATTACTAATTTTTCAGGTTATGAAAGATAATGAAAGTTCTTTCAAAAATAAATGCTATTTATTTATTATAAAATATATTCAATTTCGGCAAATATAAAGCGAATGTCTAAACAAAAAAGTGCTGACGCAAACGCTTTTTTTTCAATTTTACGTTCTGGAAAAGTAAAGATTTTTTTTTGCTAAATCTTAAATATTTTTACTAAAATCTTCAATATTTTTCGAAAATAATTTTGTTTTTTTAGTATATTTTTAAAAAACTATTTTAATTTCTCATTTTATATTTTTTTAATACTTTAAATTACATTCGAAATGAAAATCTCAGCATTTTTCTTTATTTTCTTTGATCAGGTGTTTTCTTTGTTCTTTCCAGCCAATCAGAATGTCTTTTTCGGCTGAGAGCCAGCTGACAGCCAATCGCCGACAAGGTTCTTCTTTGTTTAGTTTTAAATATGGTTTTTTTGATTTTTTACTTGTAAAATAATTCAGAAGAGGGCACCATCTTACAGAACTTTTAAAAACCTAATCAATAACTGTCAAACGAATATTCTACCATTAAAACTAGCAGAATTAGAGTGATGTCAGATGTCGACGAGATGCCTCATAAGAGGCGGTTGAAGAATTAACTATAGAGATATAGTATATATTTTATGGTAAAGGCTTTCCATCTAGCTGCAGAATCAGCTGTAAATGCTGATACATAATTGAACATTAAGACCCTCCATGCTTTCAAGGTTTGTCATTCCCCTAATATAGTTCAAATGAACAACATACTTAGCAATGTTAATGAACTTTTTATAAATTCACAAGGTTTAATAAAAGAAACACATTTACATTACATCCTAAAACAAAATTATTAAAGCAACCAATTAAAAAAAATTATTACAAATATTATATTTAATAAAAACACATTACAAAAATGACTGGTGTGTATTCCAACATTAATAAATGATCACTATGATGGTCAAATATCCAATATAATTTATTTGTCCATAATGTTGTCACAAACACATAAATAAATAATCAATCAAACAAGATTGAAATAAACAACTATTAATAAATATAATTAAATGTTTATCAAACCGGCTTTCATCTCCATTGAGACCTTCTCAAGATATTATAATAATGATTCACATAACCAATTAACAATATTCACTCCATCTACTGGATACTATTTACATTACATTTACCCCAAACATGTATCAGTATATTATAAATAAATAAATAAATTTAATATATTATACATCTAAAAAAAATTTTACAATATTTCCCCCCAAAAAATAATAATTAAATATATATTTTACATCTCTTAAAAATAAAAATAATAAAACAAATAAATAAATAAATTGGTATTTACATATTTATAACCATTTCCTACACTTTCCAATTGTTTAATAAAGCCCATTTTCCACCCAATTTAGCTGGACCTTTTACTATATTTACACATTTGTCCAAGTTTCCTTGAATATATAATGTTTCATAATATATTAATTTATGGTAATTCTTCACATATTTAATAACACTTATATTTTCCTGACACTTCATTTTATGCCCTGTATCCAAATAATGCAAATATGGCCCTGACCTCATATCTTTTCTATTAATTGCTCGATCATGTTCCTTACCTCTCTCACTTGCTGTTCTCCCTGTCTGTCCTATATATATTTATTGCATTTTCCACAGCTAATTTTATATACCAACCCCCCATACTACTAACATCATTTAACTCTTTTGCATTATTTAACCATTTACCCAAGGACTTATTATGTTTCCAAGCTATTTTTTCATTATTCGGCAACTTGTCTTTCATTAATCTTTTATAAACTTTTTCCGAATATGGAATAGACATCCATTTATTATCCCTATAACTATTCCTATTATCCTCATTTACTTTATCTACTTTACCATCAAAAATTCGTCTGATTTCTTTCTCTTTGTACCCTATTTTCACATAATTATTTTTCATTTTTAATTTCTGTTTATATGCCTTTGTTTTATCTAATGTTAATCTATCATTCTTCACCTTAAATCCCTTTAAAACTCCCATTTTTTGGCACCATGGCTGATAAGATTGGATCAATCAACCCTCTGGTCCTTTCATCTTCAATATAATGTTCAACAACTATCTCATTCATTATGCCTCTTCTTAAAAAAATGTTTAAATACTTTAATCCAGTTTCTTCTTTCTCCATTAAGTTAAATAATTTTACTTTTGGGAAATGTATGTATTCAAGCACAAGTGCGTGTGCGGCGCAACTGCTCCCAAAAGCTGTTAATACAAATACAAATAGCTAACTAAAATATTAAAACAGCTGAGCACTTTCAAAGGATCTTGCCTTCATAATCATAGCATTCCGGACAATCCTACCATCGTATGTAGAGAGAGACATGACCTCAAAAGAAAGATCAAAGAGGCTTTATTTATCTCTCATGACAGCGATGCCATAAACAGGAAGGACATGTGTTTTTCTCTATCAAAAAGATGGAATTAGCATATTTGCATAAATTTAAATGTAAGCAAGCTATGATTATGAAGGCAAGATCCTTTGAAAGTGCTCAGCTGTTTTAATATTTTAGTTACCTATTTGTATTTGTATTAACTTCTTTCTCCATTGTAAATCTAATATTATACTTATTCTCATTCAACATATTAAAAATTTTACTAATACTTTTACTATTTCCTACAATAACAATATCATCCACATATCTACAATATTCTTTAATCTCATTAGTACTTATAACTCTATCAATTATACTCTCCTCAATACTACTTACTAACACTGATGATAAAATTCCACTAACTGAACATCCCATTACCCATCCTTTGCCTATACTCCAAAACTCTTCCTTATATTTAAAATATAATGCCTCATCTATTATTAATAATGCTTCATAAATGTTATTCATCCATTCTTCTGATAAAACATTGCTTATTTTTCATTTTTTTATAACAATATGAATACTATCCCTTCTAGGCACACTTTGATACATCTTTTCAATATTAAATGATGCTATCATTCCATTTCTATTCAACTTGATATTATTTAGCCTGTTAACAATTTCTTCAGAATTCTTAATATAATATTTTCGAAATCCTATTGTTTCTACAATTTTCCTATACACTATTTCACATAAATTCTTAAGTATATAATTACTAAAATGCAAAATTACCCTTACTGGCATACTTTTTTTATGAGCCTTTACTTTTCCAAACATACATGGATGTTCAAATCGTGATGGATATAAATTCTTATATTTCTTCTCACTCCACAATCTCCACGATACTGTATCGGACAGAGTGGCAAGATTAGTTATACTACTTAATAGCAGATACCAAATGCAGATAATTCATGTTTATGCCCCAACAAGTTCTCATAGTGATGAAGTAGTAGAAGATTTTTATATGGATGTACAAAAGGCTTTTGATCAGAGTAAACAACATTTTAAAATTGTTATGGGAGACTTTAATGCTAGAATTGGTAGACAAATGAAAGATGAAAGTGCTGTAGGTAATTTTGGTTATGGTAATAGAAATGAGAGAGGGCATAAACTTGTGGAGTTTGCAGAGAAGGAAAAACTTTATATTATGAATTCTTTTTTTGAGAAAAATGTTAAAAGGAAATGGACATGGAAGCATCCAAATGAAGGTACAGCAGAATTGGATTATATTTTGACTAACAGAAAATGCATATTTCAAGATTGTAATGTTTTTAATAAATTTAACACAGGAAGTGATCATCGATTAGTAAGGTGTAAGTTACATGTTAATGTAAAACTAGAGAGACAAAATTATTAAGAAAAACAATATTTACAGTTGATATTCCTAATTTTCAGAAACATTCTAATGAATTTAAATTAGAACTTACAAATAGGTTTCAAGTGTTCAGAGATTTTGAACATGATTCAGATTTGAATGAAATTAATATGAAAATAACTGATACACTTTTAAAAACTGCAACAAACATAGCTGGTAGAAAAAAGCAGCAATTGACTAATAAAATTTCTACTGAGACTAGAGAATTTATGAAGAAAAGAAGGAATATGAAGATATACAAAAATGATGTATTAAAAAGAATTGAATATCTCGAATTTTGTAAAATGGTACGGAAAAGAGTTGAAAATGATATAAGAAAGTAACTGTGAAATAGCAAGGAAAGCTGTAGAAGAAAATAAAAGTCTGAAAAATGTTAAACAACATTTTGGTATTGGTAGGAAATTTATATCTGCAATAAGAAAAAAAGATGGAATTATTACTAAAAAGAGAGATGACATCATGAAATTGGTAGAAGATTTTTATCAAGAATTATATAGTAATAAAGAACTAGTACCTCCTATATCTATAATATCTTCCGAATTGCCCAGAATTTTAAATGAAGAAGTGAGACATGCAATTAAGTGTATGAAGAAAGGAAAGGCTCCAGGAAATGATGGAATTATAATTGATATATTAAAAGAAGTAGGTGAAGAAATAGAAACAATTTTAGCAAAGTTATATACCAAATGTCTAAATGATAAAGATGTACCGGAAGATTGGAAGAATGCAGTAATAATATTAATATTTAAAAAAGGTGATAAAGAAGATATTAGAAATTACAGACCTATCAGCCTTTTATCAGTTTTATATAAAATTTTTACCAAGATAATTACAACTCGTCTACAGAGAACTTTGGATTTCCACCAACCAAGAGAACAAGCTGGATTTAAAAGTGGTTTTAGTACAATAGATCATATCCAGGTATTGAGAGAAGTCATAGAAAGGACAAACGAATATGAGTTGTCATTATGTTTTGGATTTGTAGATTATGAAAAGGCATTCGATTCTATACACATTTCTTCAGTGATTAAAGCATTGGATCATCAAGGTATAGATCCAGGATATTGTCATATTTTAAAGAATATTTATAAAAATGCAACAGCAACAATTAGATTACATAATGATACTGAAAAAATCAACATTGAGAAAGGTGTAAGACAAGGTGATTCCATATCTCCAAAACTCTTTACAGCAGTGCTGCAAGAAGTATTTTGTGGATTAAAATGGGAAACTAAAGGAGTGGAAGTAAATGGAAAGTATTTAAGTCATTTAGATTTCGCAGATGATGTAGTTGTTTTTGCAAATAATGCTTCAGAGCTGCAGGAAATGTTGCAGGAGTTAGCAGATGAAAGTAGAAAAGTAGGACTAAAGATAAATGTTAAAAAGACTAAAGTAATGTTTAATCGATTTGCTCAAAATATAAAAATAAAGATTGATTATGAAGAATTAAAAGAAGTTAACAGTTACAAATACCTTGGTCAGATTATTAATACAGATGGAAAAATAATGGAGGAAATTAATCGTAGAATTAAACTTGGTTGGAGTGCTTTTGGTAGAAATAACTTGATACTAAAAGGAAATATGCCTATGTGTTTGAAAAGGATGGTTTTTAACAAATGTGTTTTACCAGTTCTTACTTATGGATCTGAGACTTGGACACTTAATAGAAGAGCAATACAGAGACTTCAGACCACTCAAAGGAGTATGGAGAGATGTATGTTGGGAGTAACAAGAAGAGATCGAAAACGCAATGTATGGGTAAGACAACAAACAGGTGTTACAGACCTTATTGAAAAAATTAAAAGATTGAAATGGAGTTGGGCTGGACATATTGCTAGAAGAAATGATAATAGATGGACAATTGAAATTTTAAACTGGATTCCAAGAGATTGTAAAAGACCCAGAAAGAGACCACATGTGAGATGGATGGATGAAATAAGAAAATGTGCATGGGGTGTTGTGGAGAAGAGAAGCTAAAGATCGGAGAAGATGGATTAAACTTGGAGAGACCTTCATCCTGCAGTGGATTGATAATGGTTGATGATGATGATGATGATGATGATTCCTTCTCACTAATTAAGCTTTTCATTTTTATATAGTTTAACAACATGTTATATCTTGTTTTTATTTCTTTACTAGGATCCTTGCTTAATTTTTTATACCCTTGTTTATCCATATCTTGATATATTTTCCTTTCATAGTCTGATTCAGTTAAAATCACAAATCTACTCATAAAGAAAGTATGCCAGTAAGGGTAATTTTGGATTTTAGTAATTATATACTTAAGAATTTATGTGAAATAGTGTATAGAAAAATTGTAGAAACAATAGGATTTGGAAAATATTATATTAAGAATTCTGAAGAAATTGTTAACAGGCTAAATAATATCAAGTTGAATAGAAATGGAATGATAGCATCATTTAATATTGAAAAGATGTATCAAAGTGTGCCTAGAAGGGATAGTATTCATATTGTTATAAAAAAATTAAAAATAAGCAATGTTTTATCAGAAGAATGGATGAAGCATTATTAATAATAGATGAGGCATTATATTTTAAATATAAGGAAGAGTTTTGGAGTATAGGCAAAGGATGGGTAATGGGATGTTCAGTTAGTGGAATTTTATCATCAGTGTTAGTAAATAGTATTGAGGAGAGTATAATTGATAGAGTTATAAGTACTAATGAGATTAAAGAATATTGTAGATATGTGGATGATATTGTTATTGTAGGAAATAGTAAAAGTATTAGTAAAAATTTTAATATGTTGAATGAGAATAAGTATAATATTAGATTTACAATGGAGAAAGAAGAAACTGGATTAAAGTATTTAGACATTTTTTTAAGAAGAGGCATAATGAATGAGATAGTTGTTGAACATTATATTAAAGATGAAAGGACCAGAGGGTTGATTGATCCAACTTCTTATCAGCCATGGTGCCAGAAAATGGGAGTTTTAAAGGGATTTAAGGTGAAGAATAATAGATTAACATTAGATAAAACAAAGGCATATAAACAGAAATTAAAAATGAAAAATAATTATGTGAAAATAGGGTACAAAGAGAAAGAAATCAGATGAATTTTTGATCGTAAGGTAGATAAAGTAAATGACGATAATAGGAATAGGTATAGGGATAGTAAATGGATGCCTATTCCATATTCGGAAAAAGTTTATAAAAGATTAATGAAAGACAAGTTGCCGAATAATGTAAAAATAGCTTGGAAACATAATAAGTCCTTGGGTAAATGGTTAAATAATGCAAAAGAGTTAAATGATGTTAGTAGTATGGGGGGCTGGTATATAAAATTAGCTGTGGAAAACGCAATAAATATATATAGGACAGACAGGGAGAACAGCAAGTGAGAGAGGTAAGGAACATGATCGAGCAATTAATAGAAAAGATATGAGGTCAGGGCCATATTTGCATTATTTGGATACAGGGCATAAAATGAAGTGTCAGGAAAATATAAGTGTTATTAAATATGTGAAGAATTACCATAAAATAATATATTATGAAACATTATATATTCAAGGAAACTTGAACAAATGTGTAAATATAGTAAAAGGTCCAGCTAAATTGGGTGGGAAATGGGCTTTATTAAACAATTGGAAAGTGTAGGAAATGGTTATAAATATGTAAATACCAATTTATTTATTTATTTATTTTATTATTTTTATTTTTAAGAAATGTAAAATATATATTTAATTATTATTTTTTGGGGGGAAATATTGTAAAAATATTTTTAGATGTATAATATATTAAATTTATTTATTTATTTATTTATTTATAATATACTGATACATGTTTGGGGGAAATGTAATGTAAATAGTATCCAGTAGATGGAGTGAATATTGTTAATTGGTTATGTGAATCATTATTATAATATCTTGAGAAGGTCTCAATGGAGATGAAAGCCGGTTTGATAAACATTTAATTATACTTATTAATAGTTGTTTATTTCAATCTTGTTTGATTGATTATTTATTTATTAATAAATGATAACTGTTAATGAAGCTTAAAAAAATTACAATTAGTCATTATTGATTATTAAAAAATATATATTTTTTTATTCAGAGGGCGACTAGAAGGTATTATAGATATATTTAAGGATGTAAATTTTAATTTAGCTTGATTAAAATTTAGAAAATTATTCATAAATATTAAAATATTTTGTTTAATTCATATTAAATCTTTAAAAAAATAGTTAAAGCAACCAATTGTTACAAAAACAATGTGTTGAAAGCCCAGACTTTTTCTATTCCACCATAACCATGGTCTTTCAATTCTCACATATAAAATCTTGTCTAATTTACATAAATCTTTATAAAAATTTATTAAAGCAACCAATTATAAAAACCATAGGTGTATACAAGGCCAGATGCATCTGATATATATATAAAATCTAAAGGAAAAGTAGAAATGAGTACATACAAAATTTTTTGTAGAAATTTATTTAAAATATATGCACTGAAATAACATACTTAAAAGTATTATAAGTTATTGTATTTTAACTCAACATATTAAAAAAATAATTTATTGATTTATTAGTTCTGATTTTGATAATTAAAAAAAATCTAAAACAAGCTTGCTTTTATATTATAGTAGATAATACCGGTAATTAAAAAATTTCCCCATCTACTTTTAATTATATTAAATAAGACAATTATTTCCTAATTAAAACTATTGGTGATAAATAAAAAACTATAATAATATACTTTATTTGTAAATTTCTACAATCTGACATTGTTTAAAGTATTAAAAAAATTTGTTATATTTGGTTTTGATTAAAAAGAAATTTTGTTTTCATTAATGCAAATTGATGAGTCATGAAGTTTTTTTGATAAAGATAAAGAAAAACCTTACTTAGCTGTTGTGTTTTCAAATTCTACCAGAGACTATAAAAAGTGGGTTTGGACGAAAAAAAGATTAAGTTTTAAATAAGTTAAAAATATGGCATTCGAGCCACCTGCTCCTACTTAAAAAACAATGGTCAAGTTTGAATTCACATGGAAGGGCTGGCATTTCTGTGATTTATATTGAAACAGTAAGATATGTCTTACAAATCTTTGTTTCACCTTGCTTTCCTTTTACCTACTCTCATATCTTATTTAAAACCTTAATTTTATTGTATTGTGTGTGTACTGCATATATTTACTGAAATCCCACCTAAATTTATATGTCTAATGGGGTACCCAGGTTTTTATAATAATTAAATTTGTCTTAAACAGTTTTATTTTCAAACCATCGAGTATATTTTATGTATATATGCTTGTACAATAAAGTAGGTCACATATTCTCATCTACACACATACTGCGATATTTTAAAAATTATGAAAATATTTATTTAAAGTTTGTTTTTTTTGGATCTGTTTATTTTGGGATATTATATTCACTATGTTTGTTTCATTTAATTTAAAATAATATCACTTATAAATAGATTTTAAACATTAAATTAAAAAAAAAAGTTGTAAATAAATTTTTACTTTAGTTTTCAAAATCATGCCATTTTCTTTTGAAATCAATGAGGGTGGGAAAAGAGAACAATAGTGGCTAATTTTAAACTGTTTATGCCAGTTTCACTAGTGGATTTTTTTCGATTAATTAATTATAAGATAACAGTTAAGCTGGCGATTTTAATTAAATAAATTGGATCAGAATATCTGGGAAAGTGCATATAACTTTTAATTAAAAGTACATTCCTCAGTATCTGATCTAATTAATAAACTTGGATTACTGGATTTCTTTACTGCAGGGCAAATGTGATTGTTTAATGGAGAGTATAAATAAGGCTGATTTTGTGATAAGGGAACAAATTTTATTTTATCTAAGAAACAAGTTCAGACATCTTAATATAGATTTTAGTTGTCTAAAATCTGAGTTCAGTTCAAAATAAGTTTAAAGTTGAGAATAATAAGTTTAAAAGAAAGAAGTTGGTCAAAGAAGTCACCTTATTTGATTCTTAATGAGAAGCAAACTGTATCTAGAAATTCCCCCGTTGATCAACTTTAGAATGATGGGGTAAAAGGAAGTGGGCCATTTTCTCTCGGAATGGCTTCCTTGCTGCCATCAGTCTCCATCCGAAGTCCTGTAATTGTGCTTTGAAATGCCAACTAAAGCTGCTCATGAAAGCTGTATTGTAAAACATCATGAATTATGCCGCTGCTTGTAAAACTGTGATCACAGAGGAGAACCAAAGTCTGCTCAAGAACTCTATTCAAAATTTGTGAAATGCTTATGGACTGTCCTTGCAAAGAGAGGTAATTAAAATGTAACCCGAGATCTCGTAAACCTTAAGCTATAGCTATTTTAATAATGTATTTCATATTATGTATTTATTATGTGTAATTAGTTAATCTTTCCTTAATGCATGTTACACTTCTACTTGGGTTCCTTTTTTTTTATATGTAAATATGTATAACGTTATATTTTGAATGCCTTATTATAATGTGATTTTAAATTGATTCTTTTAAGCCTGTGCGAGTTGCATAAGGAAATCTTATAAATGCTTGTTTGCCATGTTAATTACTAAATTGCAAGCATGCATTCCCCCTTCACTTTATTAAACTGTATTCAAGATAATTAGTTTACGTATTATATAAATGTTTTTAAATAGTTTTTTTTATTTAAATGTTGTTGAGAGAGGCTGGCCATAAAATAAGTTTAAGAGCGATTTATTCTGCCTTTTTTTGAACTGCCCTTTTTAAAGTTACATTGTGTGTTGCTGGTGAATGTGCTGGAGTATTAAATTCGCTTTACTATTCCCAAGTTCGTCAATGGCTGAGTCTGTGTCCCTATTTTACTCTGTGATTCCCGTTAGAGTGTGACAAAAATATCCCACTGGGAATTTGTGTACATCCCCACAGTTACAAAACTCCTGGGTGCAGACCAGGCTTGAGCTGTGTAAGGACTAGAGATGTCCCATATAAATGGCAAAATGCCTATCTAAATTTCAAATTTAGTTTTAGTTATTGGTTTTCTGGTAAAGCCACAGTTTTATCATAGTACTCCATTCTTCGCACTTTATCACTAGCACTACCACATGCATATTCCCATAATAATTTCTTCATAACATTAATTAAATGAATCCCAGTAATGTGCAGTATAACTCTATCTTAGAATTAGAATCAACATTCGTGCGAGCTTCTCTTATTATCTTAAGGTTCCCTATTCACATATAATTAGTTATTTAAATTGCTTTAATACTTTACGTAGCTCGCACATGCTTACTTTGTAATATAATAGACATAGTATAATATAAAATAACTCAAGTAGAAATACAAATATTTATGTATATCTTTATTTTGCTATCAAATCTGGAGTGCATATTTTATAACTTTTTATGCCTAAATAAATAGTGTAATTATTAAATATTTAAATTTATTTCTTTTTTTAATTTATTTGGGGTGCAATCTAAGTTACGTATCATATTAGGTTTATCTTGGGCACATCTATAAGTCATTATTAAATGAACCTAGGGCTATTTTAGATTTAGAGTCTTTTGTTTTCTCCCTGACCACCAGCACCGGCAGGAAGTTATACTATTAGTAGCATCAGATACATTATCACATAGAGGGCATTGTGGAATTTAGACTTTGGATTTGAACTTGGGATTTCTGGGAGGTAACCCTTCCTAGTGTTGAGTTCCATGTCCAGGAATTAAATTCTGCAGTATATTAGCAAGATAGATGAGTTTTGACCGTTACAATATCTTATATTCATGTAGTATACACCTTGCCTGCCTGAAGTTCATCAAATTATAGACAATTAACAAAGTTGACTGACAGCAAACATTTACCTGATACATACCTTTCCTGAAAATGTCTAAATATAGTATTTTGGGGAAATGACCATGCCTTAATATTTGTTTCAGTCATAAAATGTTGACATTATGAAAAGAATAGCTTCTTGTAAGACAAACTTATAAAATTTATGTAAAAAACATTCATTTTACTTAATAAAAAATATATAAGTGTAGATAGTATAATATTTTATGGAGTAATAACTCAAGCACAGGAGAACTTACATACATAATTATTTAACCCATTATATTTCCATTTTCCTTCCATTTTGGATTCTGTATGACAACTCTTTAACATTAATATAACATCACACCATTTTTCCAGGGAGATATAACTTCTATGCATTTCAAAAACTACTCTGTGAGGCAACTTACATCTCACCAAAATGGATGTTTGCTATAGTCATGGAAGATTTGTAATTTTTTTAACATCTCTCATCATAACAGCATTAAAGTATAAAGAATACACACATACACATTAAAATAATGACTGAAAAAAAAGATTATATTTGGTTTCTGGCTATTCATATTTATAAAGGTTGGACTGTGGGTAGAAGTGATCAAAACAAGTTCTAATTCATGCTGAATCACAGTGTATTTTTTTGTAATATTTACTTAAACAACAACCTCTAATAAGTCTCTCAGCATCACTGGATGATGGAATTGTGTTATTTATTATGTCAAAATTACTTGAGATTGTTCTCAAGATTTTGAAGATACCATAATTTGGGTAAATATTCATGGTTTTAGAATCAAGAAAAACCTATTTTATAATGGATTTACAGATTGTTTATGGATTATATTCAATTAGAATTGTCTGGAACAATTGGTACAAGTTAAGGACTACTCTGGAAACATTTTAACTAATGAATAATTTGTAATAGATACTATAGAATTTATAGTTAAGATTGCATTCATATAGTCAACTGAATAATATTGTTCCTTCAAAAATGACTAATTTTGTTCTGAAGAGATTTATAGACTTTCAGTTGAATTTATATCTTGATTTATGTGATTTTTGAAATAAATTAGTCTAACATTATTGTTAATATAGAAAAAATAAAAATGTAAAGAAAATTTTAGAATTAATTACATTAAATAATGTTGAGGCATGCTTTAAAATGTCATAAATGATTATTGTACTTCAAACCTAAATCGAAAACTTTGCGTGCGAAAATATATTTGTAAAATAATATAGGCGCTATTGCACCTGACCACAAAGCTATTTTTTACTTTAAAAAAAAGTTAAGGAGACCTTCTTCATTGAGATGGATTGCAATGCCATCAACTGCAATGACACATGCTTTGCGATCTCAAAGGAATGGAGTAATTAACCTTTAAACTTTGCATAATTTGCATATAATTACTTCACTCAGAGCTATGAAGATGAGAGCATGTCTCTTGAAAGTGCTTGCAGAATAATATATTTTATTTTGTTTTTTAAGTAAAAAGTAGCTTTGTGATAAGGTGCAATAGCACCTATATTATTTTACAAAAAAATGATTATTGTTAAACCTTTCATCTACCAAATTTTACTCTTGAAGCACATATTAGCAAAATACAAATCTTTAAATCCTTGCTTGAAGGATTAAAAAGTTAAACTGTCAGCCAGCTATGAAGAAAGTAGTGTGGACGTGCATGATATAGCATTTTTGGTATCATGGTCAATATGACCAAAGCATCTAAATGGTAATGTAATTATAGTTAATATTGAAGTCATCATTTTGATTTTGTAATATTATCAAATTGTTTATTAATAGCTGTTTTACAAAAAATTTCAATTGTCATAGAAGTCTATGGAGATGTGCAAATGAAGATAAAAGAGATTATCAAACTTTAAAATGAAGAGATTTAAATGTATATATATTTTTACTATCAAGCAAGTTTATATTACATTCCAGGCAACATTTTGTGATTTATGTAGTATTAACAATAAGGATTAATCATAAATTGTAAAAGAATTATGATTAATGAGTTTATCAATGTCATATGTCAGACTTCTCAACCCATGATAGACAGAAAAAAGTCTTACAGTTTCTGAATATTTTTCTAATCTTTAATTAATAAAACTGATAATTGGAATATATTTTCACATGTCATAAATCAAGAATTACGTCAAAACAACTGATCATATATCCAGAATTGTTATTTTAGGAAAAAGAAGAATATAAAAACGAAGTGTTTTTGACAAAACTATTCAACATCATTATTAACACAGTGAGCATTTTTTAAATTTGGATTAAAAACCTGTAATTATCATAAACCCTACTATAATTACCAATGATCCTAAAAATTATCATTCATTAACTTATGCTTCTTACAGTTATAAACAAAAATCATAAAAATTATGCTATTAATGGAAAACAATATACTGTAATGGACTGGCTGATCATTGGGCACTAATTGTAATGGACTGCACTCATGCAATGGAACATAAACTACCCCAATCATTGAATGTCAATTTGAATGGATTATGATACTAAACTGTTATTTAACTATCAATAGATTTGGGTAGCAGTCGTGATGAACTGCATCAATGCATAAGAAGATAAATTTTAAACATGAGTAAAATATGGTCGTTGACTGTCAAATGTCATATTACCTATCTGATTAGCTATATACAAAATATGCATAGATGCCAAAGTGTGTTAATAAGAGACATTAATTGATTTATGCTAAGAGTTTAACATGACCAGTCACCAAAATATAAACTGGAAGCAAAATGAATTTTAATGAATCTAACCTATATTCCCAGATAGAGGATTATATGCAAAACAATTTATTAATTAAGTGTGGCTTACGCAAGTAATTATAAAATTAAATGTTGGCAAAACACAAAAATTATCATATAAGTAATTTTCAGTCTCAAACTTTGCATAATGACCTTTGTACTGAAAAGAGAAAAATAAATAAATAAATTTTAAATAAATCACAAAGTCATTTTATATAAAACAAACGGTATATCCTTTATTTTAATTTTGATTTAATTTTCTTTTCAAATGGTAATAGTTCTATTCAAGCACACAAAATATTTGTTTATTTTCTAAGTTTTCATTTTAATTCAATATTATTCAAATTCACAATGTATGCTAACAATAGGCATGGATTGACATTTATATCTAAATAAGAACCACCTACTGTCAATATATAGAAGCAATAATAGAATAATGAAGATCCCAATAGCTTTTTAAATAACAGTTCAGAATAATAGATACATCCTTTAACATTATATCACTTAATTTTACACAAAATTATCAGTATTCTCTTTATACTTTGTTGGATATCTATATACCTCACTTTCTATTAAAAAATACTCTTTTAAACTTCAAATACAAACTCCTTAGATTTATTATCTACAATAGAACTTCTATTATGACCCCAAAACTTTTATATCTTCTTTTATATCATCATTAATTCTGAGAATTCAATAAATATTTATCACTAGATTACATAACCCTTAGTATATAAAACTTCTATGAATAAAAAATATAACAACCACTAATCTGGCATATGAAGAAATATGCACATATAACATATAAAATCTGTACAACCTGATCTGCCTCTTAAACATATTTTATGATGAAGTTATGAATTAATTTCTGAAGGAAAATATTAAATAATTATATTAAATATTACACACTAATATAATACATTATGGGTATATTTATGACAATAAATTTAATTTCTAGCATGCATTGGGTACTACATATATAGTGTACATGTAAAACGCATTTAAATTAAAATGAATGACAAATTATATCTAATATATTATTATTTATGCTAGTGAATTGAAATTTAAAACCAATTTATTTATATAATATACATATATAAGGCATATGAATTAAAGAACAATAGAAAAATTTTAATAATAAATGACATATAGCATTTTATTATTAATGTTGATGAGTTAAAAATTTAAATCAATTTACTTATATTATGTATGTATATATTGCACACGAATCAAAATAAAACAGAAAATTTTAATACTTAATGAAATCTAACATGTTGTGATTTATAATGATTGATTAAAATTTAAATTTAATTAACATATATAAATGGTTAAATTTAAAATCAATCATATACAAACAAAAAAAATGATCAAATTAATTGCCATTTAATCTTCTTTATTTTTTTTTTATCTTAAAGTTCAACAACTATTTGACACATCTTTATATATTCTGGCATAGATCAAATTAATATGTAAAATAATTTGAAATGACAAGTACATGAATTCATGAGCCATTTGTAGATGATTGTCTTGGAGTGTCTTGTATCCAGGTTAGATCGCAGTGAATCAAGTGAAAGTGACTGACTGACTTTGAATACTTAGGTAATACTTATATTGATTTGCTGTATAGGAATAGCTATTCATTTTTCTGGTTGGTTTCCACTCAATGCATGCTTATTAATAATTTGCTTCTCTTCCAATGGATGTTACTTATTGGGTAGAATAAGACAAAGAGAACTAGGTCCCATGATCACAGCTTCCTTTTTTGCCATGTTATTCCTTATTTATTAAAAAATCCAAATGGAGTATTGTGATTATGCCAAACAAAAATGTATATTAAACAGCAGCAAAGCTTTGCTTCTCCATACTAATGGCAATATTCAATAAAAATCTTTTTTGTTGCTATAGTGTTTAGCTCAGTCTTTCATATGCTACTGATATCAATTACATTATTACAACAATTGTCAATTTTTAAAATATTAATGTTAAAAAATATTACATACAAAAATATGCTTTACAGTTTAAAAAAATAAATAAATAAGTAATAAATAATAAAAATATATCAGAAATAATTTCAATACAAAAATATAATGTAAACACATTTAGTAATTTGGTATTATTCCTGCAACCAAGGAAAGATCCGAGGACTTTTCACATTCATATCAATACAGTTAACTTTTTAATGTTTTTAATTGGTAACATCAAACATTACAAAGTTAGCAATGCTTTGATATGAATTTGGAAAGTCCGCTCCTATCTTTTCTGTGTTGCAGGAATAGTACACAAGTTTTATAAAAATACACAAAAATAAATATATGAGCTATACATATTGTACCGTTTATTTATATATGGTACAAATATATTGGCATTTGGTAAAAGCTAATGGAAAGGGTAAATTTAGTGATATTACAAGACAATTTTAATTTTTTTTAAGTTAGTGTAATTTTTTTTTAAAAACATGCAATGAGAGTTGATTTTTTTGTTTTGCATTATTACTTTGGTTAAAAATAAGTTAGAATTGAAAAGAATAAATGACATGCAGATTACTAATCCAGACAAATAAAAAGAAAAATTCCAAAGTAAAAGATTACAATCATTAAAACTTTTTTGGGGGGAAACTAATTGCAGATGGCAGAATTATGCTGGGAAAAAAACGACTTTGTAACTTAAATTTAAGAAAGAATGTACAAGATTATCTTGTATGCTGACAAAAGGGCAAAAGAAAATAGATGCAAAGAGAAGTATAAAAATCTATTGTGACTATTAAAGGTTAGAAAAACTTAAAATTGGGTCTTTGTCTTTTCCTTAACTAGCAGCTTCCATTAGGTCCAGGAGAAAGAAAATATCTGATCGTGGACTACTCATATGCAGGGCTACCACTACTCAATATGCTGAGGTGAAACATCATGCAGAGTGTAATCAATGCATTTTCAGATACTTTTCTTCATATAGGTCACTCAAAAAACCATTAAGTCTAGCCATTAGGATGGTCCAAGAACCTGAAAAAATGTCAAGAGTGAAACTAGTTAATTTCAATGGGCTCTTCAAAATTCATACTACAAAACTTAGTGGTAAGATTATTCACATCCCGATTGTGAGTAAATTAAGCTTCTGATATAATCCCGATAGAGATATTAATTTTATTATTCAAGAGACTTTCATTTATGGCCTCAGAAACCTGAGTGTAATATGAACTGTTTTAATTAATTGATTCATGTCTAGATTAGCGTGTGAGTATTCTTTCCAGCTTATTAGTGATTTATCTTGTAAATATTTTAAATTGTTTGAATAAAATAAATTTGCTTTTATCAACCTTTTATTGTGCATTCTTAATGGCAGTTTATTAGAATTTAAATGTCTAAGTTATCTTTGCCAATATTTTTTAATTAAGCCCTAGGAGAAATATTCTCAAAATAAAATTTCAACAAAAGTTACAGGAAATCAAAACTTCAAACTTTTTGAATTATTTTTTTCTAAATTTATAATGTGCGATGCTATGGATTTCAGCGGATTCTTGTATGAATCCTGGCACCCTGTTAAAACAAATAAAAAAAGGTGATTCTACCAGTAGTGTAAGTTGCAATAATTAGTAGGCCAGTTAGTCAGGAATATAGCTGATTTTTAGAAATATGAACAAAATATTTATATTTTCCATCTTCATAGTTTGATTAACTTTCACTTCATAGTGTGTAAAAAAAGGCCTACCAGAATGTATCAAAGTGTGAAAAATGTTACAATGGGGTCCAACATGGTGCCTCAATACAACAACCACAACCTGAGATACATCATAATGGGATAAAGAAGCTTACAATGATGGCTCAAAACCCATAGCCAGAGAATGAATAGTACTTTTAAAAAAAATAACTAAACTGGATTATACAACTGTAAAAATATATTTTTTTAATGTCTAGAAAACATTTCAGCTGATGTGGGTGTTAAGTCGCAAGTGTTGACCAGGTAGGCAGATACTGGAGAGGAGAAAATCATAGCCCTGAGTCAATTATACACCAGTATGTAACATAAGATCATCTGTAAATGCCCACCAGTCTATTTGTAGCAGGGTTCCTGCAAAATGGGAAAGTGGACCAAGTCACTGTGAGCCTGTAAGACTCAAAAGGATGAGAAATGCTCATATGTGCTTATGACTTGGGCTTCTTATTGTTAGTATTATGCTTGGGCGGAAAGGACACAGGTGAATATGAAAATGTTTCTCATTCCTACTGTGTTAGACCCTAAATGTAAGCTTTAAAGCCACACATCATTTGTGAATAAGTCTACAAAATATATCAGCATGCTAATACATAAAAAAAAATTCAAAATATGAACTTAAAAGTTAAGAAAAAAATTAGTTCAAACTCCTATTTTATTCTTGTCTGCTGTCCCCAGTGGTATTGTACCATTTATTTATATATGGTACAAATATATTGGCATTTGGTAAAAGCTAAAAGAAATTGTAAATTTAGCAATCTTATTAAAATATGCAATTTTTATTTTTTTTTTAGTTAGTGTAATTTTTTTTAAAAACATATGAGAGTTGATTTTTTTTGTTTCAAATTATTACTTTGATTAAAAATAAGAGTTAAAATTGGAATAAATAAATAACATGCAGATTACTAATCCAGACAAATAAAAAGAAAAATTCCAAAGTAAAAAATTATGGTAGTGTTGGTTATGCATACTGTGGCCACCAGGTGACACTGCAGAAACACCAAGAAGCCTGCAAGTGATAAATTTCAATACAAAAATGGCTGAAATTGATAGAAAATTGAAATTAAAATTCCTACGGCAAGATATCAAAAGTAAGTAAAAAAATCAAGTAAAAAAATTTGCCTAAGGCAAGTATAAAATCAAGTGAAATAACATGTAAATTTTAAAAAAGTACACACACACAAATGAAATACATAAACTTTAAAAAAATACACACACAAAATCAGTAAAAATACACAAAATAACCATTAAAATGCCTAAGGCAAGATATCAAAAGTAAATAAAAATCAAGTAAAAAATTTAGCCTAAGGCCAATCAAGTGAAAAAACATAAAATACATTAAAATGCTATGTTAATTTTAAAAAAGTGCACACACATATAAAATCGGTAAAAATACATTAAAAATGAATCGCTGAAATCGATGGAAAATTAAAATGCTAGAAAACACTGAAATCAATGACAAAATTAAAACACCTGAGGTGAAAAATGGATAACAACAAATAGAACAAATCCTCAAACCTCCCACAAAAATTTTAACACCTAAGGCAAATATATCAAAAAATTAAAAATCAAACAAATTCTCTTAAAAAACCAAGAAAACACTATGAAATTTGAATTAGGCAACAAAAACAGAAAAAAGCTTAATGGTAAATGTCAAAAAATTAACAATGGCTCATGGTGCTTCATTAAAATGGTGGGAGTTTATATAAACTAAAAAGCAAAAAAAAACATTACACAAGAGCTTCTATTTGTCAAATTAATTATACTCTGCTTTCAAATTATGGCATATCATCAAAAAGAAGTCAAATCCCTCCTCCACAATGAAGAATTTCTATCCAAAAATAGCTGAAATTGACAAATTAAAATGAAATATATAAAACACCCCCATTTTTTACATTATGCAGACAACCCAAAATAAAGAAGCAACATAGATATGGATAAGCTTTCTATTAATTTTAATATCAAACATAATTGATAAATCATAAATATTAATATTATTTGTGCTCAAATATTTTATATATATAAAACACAAACATACACACACTGTGTATATTATTTAAACGTTCAACTAGGTGTTAGAAAAGTATTTGTAAACTCTATATTTGTGTTAATATAAATACACACATATAAATTAAATATAAACTATAATATATATAATCACTGTCTCAAACGAATGACAAATTTTATCAATTTACTTGAGCGCTTTCAAAGGTCTAAGCCTTCTTTTTCAAGAAGTATCTGGAATAAACTATGCAAATTAGGGTGGGCTAGATATGCAAATGAGGGTGGACTAAATCTTCATTGACCTAGATCTGACATCTCTAGGAAGTCAATGAAGATCTAGTCCACTCTCATTTGCATATCTAGTTCACCCTAATTTGCATAGTTTATTCTAGCTACTTCTTGAAAATGAAGGCTTAAACCTTTGAAAGTGCTCAAGTAAATTGATAAAATTTGTCATTCATTTGAGATGGTGATTATATATATTATAGTTTATATTTAATTTACACCTGGGTCTCTTTTTACGCGTACTTATTTAACACGATTTTGAAGTTACGCGATTTGTGTTTCACCGGAAGTCGAACTCCAATAATGCGCTATTACTTTAAATAATAAATTTCACGCACTTACATTTATTGAAAGTAATGGCACATTATTAAAATTCAATTTTCATCTTAGTAATTTCAATATTTTCAGTGCTTTATAATAGTAAGATTTTATGCAATAATGAAATTAAAATTATGATTTTCACATTTTATGTATACACATTAAATTTTACAAGATTATAATGTAAATTTGTTCAAACATTGTGCGTGTTAATTTTGCATTTTAAATCACATTCTGTTTTTGTTTTTTAAAAAAGAGCGTAATCAATTATTAATCATTTAGGGTCCGCAAGTTTATTTTTAAAAGGTGAGTAATAGCAGTGAAATGAAATTTGATTTTTAAACGGAATTGAAAATTAAAAAATTAAAGACAAAAATAAAAGTTTAGATATAGAAGAAAATGTAGAAAAAGATAATGAAACAGAAGTGGAACCTGTTCCTTTCACTGCAAAAATGATTCGAGAAGGTCTTCAACTTTCTAATTAGTTGGCAAATTATTTTCTTATAAATGATACTAATCATGAACGTGCTCTTAAATTCCAACGAGAGCTAAATGGTTGTATGTCTGGATATCGCGTTCATAAACAATTAATAAAATCATCATCTCAAAGATTAATTACTAATTACGTTGTCACCAGAAAACAACACAACATGAGAGTGAAGTTGGTGCTAGTTGTATTTCCTCTTGTGAAGAATCAAAAACCAGTTTGCAAATGAACTTGTTTACTGGTAAATAGTGATAATAATTAAAACGTGTATAAAAAAATGTATGCATAAAAATACATATTGTTTTGAATAAAATTAAATATTATAGTTAAAAAATAGTTTAAAAAGTTTGTCTTGTATCAATTTTTTTCAAGTTTGAAATTTTTTATTAGTCATATTTTATTTCCTTATTTTTTTTGCGCGTGAATTTTAAAGTAATTTTACGTTGGTGCTTTGCTTTTATACAAATTTTGAAAAATCACAGACCGCATCCCCCCTTTTTCAATGTAAGTTACGTCTATTTTTGCACGATTTCATTTGCGTGTGTTTTCTGAGGAACCTATCTATCACGTAAAATGAGACCCAGGTGTATACATGTGTATTTATATTAACGCAAATATACTGTGTATATTAACAAATGAATAAAGAAATTTACAAGAGAAAAGCAATCATGTCCAAATCCATTTAGATGTAGATTATTTTAAAATTATGAATAGTTTTTCAGTTGATCACTTTATAAAAGTATTCTCTGCTTTGAAATTTATGGCATATCATCAAAATTAAGTCAAATACCCCCCCCCTTTCTACACTCTGCAGACAACCCAAAATAAAGAATCAACAGATATGGATAAGCTTTCTATTAATTTTAATATCAAACATAATTGATAAATCATAAATATTAATATTATTTGTGTTCAAATATTTTATATATATAACATAAATGTACACACACATACTGCATATATTAACAAATGAATAAAAAAAATTACAAGAGAAAAGCAATCATGTCCAAATCTATTTAGATATAGAATATTATTGTAAAATTACGAATAGTTTCTCAGCTGATCACTTTCTAAAAGTCTTTATTTACCATCATATTGTTAATTCGGTAAGATAGGAGTGAAGAAATATATGCAATAAAAGTTTATACTACCTGTGTTTTCCCCTGGGATAATAACGAAAATATAAAAACAATGGTAATAATTCGTTCGGCTGGTGACTTCCTATGTGTTCAATTCAATTAATTTCACAGCTTGGTATTGATTTTCTTCAGAGTAGGTTACAATTGAAATACTTCCAGAGCATCTTCTTTCCAGTATTAGCAAAATTAATTATTATAGATTCGATTTACTCCAGCTGCAATTTAGTATTGCATCACGTTTCAAAACTTTCGCTATTTAATAACATGTGGAGAATTATTTTCTTCATAGCAGTATCAGACAAACTGTCCTTTCCAAAATATATATTATTCTCTCTATTTTTTTTTTGTAGACTCATTTTTTTCTAGAATTTTTTTATTCCTTTCTTTTATCCCTTGTCACCCACATGATTTTGAGGTCCAGTTTCTCTTTAAACAAAAAAAAAATTTTCCCATCTTTTTGTCTTTTCAAGGTCAGGAGATTTTGTTGACCACCCTGTACTTTGTTTTGTTTTTTTTTTTTTACATTTTTTAGATAATAATCTATACAGTTTTAATATTTTTTTTCATTTAAGATCTCTTTTCTCTATTATAATAAAATCAGCTGCATTAGCTTCCATCTTTGAAATCAAATTTATATTTGTTAAATTTTGTTCATTTGTCCATCCATCCACAAAGCAAATATATATATACTCATGTTTCAATAAAATACAAAAACATGAACACCCCTCTCCCTTTCATACTTCATTTTTATTTTAACCCTTCCTCTACCAATTTAAAAATCAAATATACTCGAATAAATAATATAAGAACTATATACACATGCATGTGTACAAATTTTCCCTTTGTGAAACAGGATTTGTAGCCACCCAGTCACAATATATATATGGATTTTCTCAAAATATGAAAATAAAGATTGATTATGATGAGTTAGAAGTTAAACAATTGCAAATACCCCTTGGTCAGATTATTAATACAGATGGAAACATAATAAATGAAATTAATCATAGAATTAAAAAGAAAGATTTTTAATAAATGTGTTTACCAGTTCTTACTTATGGATCTGAGACTTGAACACTATAGAAGAGCAATACAGAGATTTCAGACCACTCAAAGGAGTATGAAAAGATGCATGTTAGGAGTACAAGAAGAGATCGAAACTGCAATATATGGGTAAGAGAACAAACAGGTGTTACTGACCTCATTGAAAAAAATAAAAGACTGAAGTGGAGTTTGATTGGACATATTGCTAGAAGAGATGATAATAGATGGACAATTGAAATCTTAAACTGAATTCCAAGAGATTGTAAAAGATCCAAAAAGAGACCACATGTGAGATGGATGGATGAAATAAAAAAGTGTGTAGGGTTAATGTGGAGAAGAGAATCTGATGATTCAAGATTGATTGAACTTGGAGAGACCTTCATCCTGCAGTGAATTGATAATGATTGATGATGATGATTTCGGCCTAGTTTACAAAAATGATATTAATTTGAGCTAATTTATTAAATATTAATTAGTAATATTTATATGTACATCTGCACATATTTATATGTACATATATGTGTGGATATACATATAAATATTAGTATGTGTGGATGTACATATAAATATTACTAAAATAATATTTAATATCCTGCAGTGAATTGATAATGGTTGATGATGATGATTTCAGCCTAGTTTACAAAAGTGATATTAATTTTAGCTAATTTATTAAATATTATTTAGTAATATTTATATGAATATCCACACATACTAATATTTATATGTATATCCGAACATATATGTATATATAAATTTTACTAAATAATGTTTAATAAATTAGCTCAAATTAATATCATTTTTGTAAACTATGCTGAATTCACTGCAGGATGAAGGTCTCTCCAAATTCAATCAATCTTCTCCGACCTTTAGCTTCTCTTCTCCACATCACCCCTACACACTTTCTTATTTCATCCATCCATCTCACGTGTGGTCTTTCTGGGTCTTTTACAATCTCTTGGAATTCAGTTTAAGATTTCAATTGAACATCGATTATCATCTCTTCTAGTAATATGTCCAGCCCAACTCCACTTCAGACTTTTATTTTTTTCAATGAGGTCAGTTACACCTGTTTGTTCTCTTACCCAAATAATGTGGTTTCGATCTCTTCTTGTTACTCTTAACATGCATCTCTCCATAATTCTTTGAATGATATGCAGTCTCTGTATTGCTCTTCTATTAAGTGTCCAACTCTCAGATCCATAAGTAAGACCTGGTAAAACACATTTATTAAAAATCTTCCTTTTTAATTCTATGATTAATTTTATCCATTATGTTTCCATCTGTATTAATAATCTGGCCAAGGTATTTTAATTGCTTAACTTCTTCTAACTCATCATAATCAATCTTTATTTTTCTATTTTGAGAAAATCCATATATATATAATGTGACAGTGTGGTTTCAAACCCTGTTTCACAAAAGAAAAATTTGTACACACATGTGTATATGGTTCTTATATTATTTATTCGAGTATATTTCATTTTTAAAGTAATAGAGAAAGGGTTAAAATAAAGATGAAGTATGAAAAGGAGAGGGGTGTTTATGCTCTTGTATTCTATTGAAACACGAGTATTTGCTATGTGGATGGATGGACAAATGAACGAAATTCAACAAATATAAATTTGATTTCGAAGATGTAAGCTAATGCAGCTCATTTTATTATAATAGAGAAAAGAGATCTTAAATTAAAAAAAAATATTAAAACTACATAAATTATTATCTAAAGAATGTAAAAAGAAAAACAAAAAAATAAAAGTCGAAAACAAATTATAGTGGTCAACAAAGTTTCCTGACCTTGAAAAGACAAAAAGGTGGAAAAACTTTTTGTTTTGTTTAAAGAGAAACTGGACTTCAAAACCATGTGAGTGATAAGAGCTAAAAGAAAGAAATAAGAATTTTCTAGAAAAAAATGAGTCTACAAAAAAAGAAATATGGAGAATAATATATTTTTTGGAAAGGATAGTTTGTCTGATACTGCTTTAAAGAAAATAATTCTCCAAGGCGTTATTAAATAGCGAAGTTTTGGAAACGTGATGCAATACTAAATTTCAGCTGGAGTAGATTGAATCTATAATAAATAATTTTAATAATTATAATAAATAATTTTGCTGATACTGGAAAGAAGACAGTCCTGAAATATTTTAACCGTAACCTACTCCGAAGAAAATTAATACCAAGTCATGAAATTAATTGGATTGATATAGGAAGTCACCAACAGAACGAATTATTACCATTGTTTTTATATTTTCATCATTATCCCAAGAAAAAACACAAGTAGTGCAAACTTTTATTGCATACATTTGTTCGCTCCTATATTACTGTATTAACCATATGACAGTAAATAAAGACTTTTAGAAGGTGATCAACTGAGAAACTATTTGTAATTTTAAAATATTCTACATTGTAATCGTACCCGTACAACCCCTTTATTACCTTGGTTGTAACAATTTTCTGATGAGCATGTTGCAGGAAGGAACTATCGATTGGCATTCTCCAATGCAGATGTTATCCCCCCCTTACAACAATATTTCCTGCTCATCAGAGGATGTAGCACCTTAGAGACTGGAAGAATCTAGACATTTCTGTGTTTTGTTTTCCAAAAGGCACCACTAGAGTTCCATCTCACTACAACCTGACTTACCTAAGTCTAGTTATGCCAAACATAGCTCAGGAGGCATGAAATTCTCGTGAACAAGTGCAATGAATGATGAATGATGCAAAATAGAACTGAACAACTAAAAGTAGTTTTGAGTAACAACAATTTTATTTAACAATTCACTTTCAAGTCCATGCATATCCATGTGAAGATTTATTTTCAGTTCACTTATGAGAAGAAGTTTAGAAGCAGTTTAATTTAACAATAATTCATTTTCAAGTCCATGCGTATCCATGTGAAGATTTATTTTAAATTCACTTATGAGAAGTTTAGAAGCAGTTTATTTAACAATAATTCATTTTCAAGTCCATATGTATCCATGTGAAGATTTATTTTTAGTTCACTTATGAGAAGAAGTTTAGAAGCACTTTATTTATCAATAATTCATTTTGTAAGTCCTTCTAATAAAGTATACGCAGTTAAGCAGTTATGACTTATACAGCATTTCATTATTTTGAGAATTATTACAGGTAGGTAAACACGTAATCTCAGCAATTCTAGGTTTGTGGAGTATTTATAATTTAGTCAAAGATAGATGTATATTCATACACATAAACTATATTAATTTATTTAGATATAAGTAATATGCAGTTAAGCATTTATGATTTGCATTTAATTATTCTAGCATAAATATTTACTTGGTCTGCTGCAGATGTATATTTTTATATATAAGTTCATCAGCAGTTTCATTTATAATCTTAATTTGCTTGTTCTGATACATAGCTCAGATATTTATTTTTCAGTTAACATAGACAGATAAGTTTGTTATAAGCATTTCCGTGTTGGTAGAGCATTTATAATTTGAAATATAGAACACAATTAACGTTTTCATATTTCTCCATTAATTTTTTATTAGAAATTTTATTATAGAATTAATAATTGAATTGTTACTATTTTTTAATGCTTACCTTTTTACTTGTTATCTTTCAATACCCATGGGGCTTAATGAATGGGACTGTAGACAGGCTGGAGCTTACTTCATGATCGTGGATAGAGAATAAAGCAGGCTAACCGCCCATGTTATATTGTTTCTTCATGGATAAGTTTGATTTTCTCTCTCTTGCTTTACTTAATAAAACTGATAAAAAAACAAACACTCTCTGATAATCCGAATTTACAAATATTTTATACTTTCTCTGCTTGTTTTATCCAATACAACTGATAAAAGAGAACAACTACTCTCTCTTTTGCTTTACTTAATAAAACTGACTATAAAAAAAACTATTCTCTCCATCTTAATCCAAAATTTTCAGTCTATTTATATTCTCTCTGCCCCTCAGAACAGATTCACTTTTCATCACCCTTGCTTCAATTGGTGTTGGTAGGGGTTTTCATTCACATTCGTGCCATTTCCGCCAGCTCATTGGCTATTCTTTTTGGTGGTAGAAGACCATTTTCAATTATCTGGCTATGTGTTTTTGAATTCCAATTAATTCTACATTTCCTTGCCCGGAGTATTGGCTTAACACCTAAGTTATTTTGCCTCACGGATTATTTTTCTGAAATACAAAAATAAACTTATCTCTTTTTAATGTTTAAATATATTTTTTTCTTTTTTTTACTTTATTGATTTTCTTTTTTGGATTGATGAATTTTAATAAAGATTTATACTTTCTTTTAATTGCAGATTTAAGCGTATTTGTTTTCTTTTTAACAACACTTCATGCTAGTCTTTTTAAATGGGGGGGGGGGGATCTTTTGAATATATATGTGGAACAATATATATGTTTCAACATCTAAATAGATTTGGACATGATTGCTTTTCTCTTGTAATTTTTTTTATTCATTTGTTAATAAATGCAGTGTGTGCGTGTGTACATTTGTGTTTTATATATATATAATATTTGAGCACAAATAATATTAATATTTATGATTTGTCAATTATGTTCAATATTAAAATTAATAGAAAGCTGATCCATATCTGTGTTGCTTCTTTATTTTGGGTTGTCTGTAGAGTGTAGAAAAGGGGGGGAGGGTATTTGACTTATTTTTGAGGTTATGCCATAATTTCAAAGCAGAGTATACTTTTAGAAAGTGATCAACTGAGAAACTATTCGTAATTTTAAAATAATCTACATTTAAATGGATTTGGACATGATTGCTTTTCTCTTGTAATTTCTTTTATTCCTTTGTTAATATACGCAGTGTGTGTATGTTTGTGTTTTATATATATATAAAATATTTGAGCACAAATAATATTAATATTTATGATTTATCAATTGTTTGATATTAAAATTAATAGAAAGCTTATCCAGATCTGTGCTGCTTCTTTATTTTGGTTGTCTGCAGAGTGTAGAAAAAAGGAGGGGGTGTTTATATATTTCATTTTAATTTGTCAATTTCAGCTATTTTTGGATAGAAGTTCTTCATTGGGAGTGGGGGGTATTTGACTTATTTTTGATATGCCATAATTTCAAAGCAGAGGATAATTAATTTGATAAATAGAAGCTCTCATGTAATGTTCTTTTTGCTTTTAGTTTATATAAACTGCCATTTTAATGAAGCACCATCCGCCATTGTTAATTTTTTGACATTTACCATTAAGGTTTTTCTGTTTTTGTTGCCTAATTCGAATTTCATAGTGTTTTCTTGGTTTTTTTTTTAGAAGAATTTGTTTGATTTTTAATTTTTTGATTTGTTTGCCTTAGGTGTTAAAATTTTTGTGGGGAGTTTGTTCTATTTCTTTCCTTATGCATTTTAATTTTCCATTTCTCACCTCAGGCATTTAAATTTTTCATAGATTTCAGCAGTTTCTAACATTCTAATTTTCCATCAATTTCAGCGATTTATTTTTAGTGTATGTTTACCAAGATTGTGTGTTGTGTGTGTGTGTGTACTTTTTTAAAATTTATGTATTATTTTACTTGATTTTATTCTTGCCTTGAGCAAAAAAATTTACTTGATTTTTTTTACTTACTTTTGATATCTTGCCTTAGGAATTTTAATTTTAATTTCCCCTCGATTTCAGCCATTTTTATACAAATTTATCGCTTGCAGCCTTCTTGGTGGTTCTGCAGCATCACCTTGTGGCCACAGTACACATAACCCAACACTACCAAGATTACAATCATTTAATTAAAGATGGCAGAATTGTGCTGAAAAAAAACTTTCTAACTTAAATTTAAGAAAGAATATACAAGATTATTATCTTGTATGCTGATAAAAGGACAAAAGAAAATAGATGCGCAGAGAAGTCTAAAAATGGATTGCAACTGTAAAAGGTCAAAAAAACTTAAAAGTGGGTATTTGTCTTTTTCTTAATTAGCAGATTCCATTAGGTCCGGGATAAACAAAATCTTATCCCAGATTACTCATATGCAGGACTACCACTATTCATATGCTGAGATGAATCATCATGCAGAGTGGAACTGATGCATTTTCAGATACCTTTCTTTGTATAGTGCAAACAGAAAAACTGTTGAATCTAGCCATTAGGATGGGCCAAGAATCTACAAAAATGTCGACAGAGTGAAACTAGTTACCTTCAATGGGCTCTTCAAAACGTACTACAAAACTTAGCAGTAAGATTATTCATATCCTGATTGTGACTAAATTAAGCTTATGATATAATCCCAATAGAGATATTAATTTTATTATTCAAGAGACTTTTGTTTAACTGTTTTAATTAATTGATTCATGTCTAGATAAGCGTGTGTGTATTCTTTCCAGCTTATTAGTGATTTATCTTGTAAATATTTTAAATTGTTTGAATAAAATATTTTGCTTTTATCAATCTTTTATTGTGTGTTCTTAATGATAGTTATTAGAATTTAAATATGTAATTTACCTTTGCCAATATTTGTTAATTACGCCACAGGAGAAATATTCTCAAAACAAAAAAAAAATAGTTACAGAAATCAAAATCCCGATCCTTTTGAATTGTTTTCGATGCTTGTCTTATAGATAAAGATGCCATTGGATCGTGCCATTTTCATGCTAAAACTATAAAATATGACCATTTCTGGGCCGTTGATTATAATAATTTTGCTGTGCTTTTTTGAAAAATAAAAACAAAACAAAATTGTCTTTTATAAATATTATTTTTTATTAACGTATACAATTGAAATGATAATAATAAATGTAAAATAAAATCAACAAACTACAATTTGATTCGTGTTTTTTCTATCGTATATTTTTTTTATTGTGTTACGGCTTTTTTTTATCAATTTTCTATCTGATATTTTTTTACTTGTGTTACGATTTTTTTGTTGTTGTTGTTTAACTAAAAAATAATAATTGTTATAAAAAGTATAATTTCTTAGTCTATTTTTTATTTTTTTAGTCTTCATTTTACATTTTTTTATAGACAAAGAGATATTACGGCTATTTTTTACTTCAAATAGAATGACAATAAAAAGTAAAAGTTGTTAGCGTTAGGTTTAGGGTTAGTTTTAGGGTTAGGTTTAGGGTTCGTTTTAAGGTTAGGATTAGTGTTCTGTTGTTTGCAATGCTAAAATAGAAAATATCATTAAAAACCTAACCATACTCGGACAAAAGAAAGAAATTCAAACTTTTTTAAACAACAACAAACACATATAAATGTCTTCTTTACTTATTAAACATGTTTATAATATTTGCTTTTTATGAAATTTACAAAAAATCATGCATATTTGTACTTTTCTTACTGGATATTTTTTTGGTACCGCTCTTTTTACTTCAAAAATATACACACGGTAGAATCTTCTTTGTCTTGTGGAATGTTACGAACAGTACGTTACTTGACATGTTAATTTCTAATATCTTTTTTAAATAACCTTTTTAAAATATTAATACTGCATTTTTCCAATCATCTGCTATGTTTTTATCATTTAGATATCTGGTATATAATTTCATCAAAAAAAAAATTTTTTACCCCTGCTTCTTTTAGTATATTAATTATAATTCCATCATTACCCAGAGTTTATCCCTTTTTTATTTGCATCTATTACTTCTTCACTTAAAATTCTGGGCAATCTAGAAGATGTAACTGTTTTAGAAGGGTACTTGTTCTTTATTAATATATAATTGTTGATTGAAACCTTCTATCCATTTATGTTGTCCTTTCTCTTTTTAGTAATAGTTCTATCTTTTTTCATTGTAGATATGTTGCCTACCAATACCAAAATCTTGTTTTGCATTTTTGAGAATCTTATTCTTTTTTAGAGCTTTCCTTGCTAGTTCACCAATTATATCATTATCAACTTTTTGTAGCATCATTTGACAAAATTTGAGATATTCAATCTTCTTAATGCATGATTTTTATATATCTTCATATTCTTTTTTTTTCTTTATAAAGTCTCAAATCTCAATAGAAATTTTATTGTTTAATTGCTGCTTTTTTCTACCATCTAACTTTGTTGCAGTTTTTAAAAGTATATCAGTTATTTTCCTATTAATTTCACTCAAATCTGAATGATGTTCAAAATCTGCTAATATTTGAAAATGATTTGTAGGTTCTAATTTAAATTCATTAGAATGTTTCTGAAGAAAGCAAAATCAACTGTGAATATTATTGTTCTTAATAATTATGTCTCTTTACTTTTGCATTAACATGTATCTTGCATCTAACTTTTCAATAATCACTTCCTCTGTTGAATTTATTACAATCTTCAAATTTGTTAGTCAAAATATAATTCAATTCTACTGTATGTTCATTTGGATGCTTCCACATCCATGTTCTTTTAACATTTTTCTTTACAGAAAGAATTCATAATAGGTGTTTTGTTTTTTTTTTGCAAATCCCACAATTGTATGTCCTCTCTCATTTTTACTACCATAAGCAAATTTACCTACAATAGTTTCATCTTTCAACTGTGTACCAATTCTACCATTAATGTCTCTATAACAATGTTAAAATATTATTTGATCTGATTAAAAAGTTTTTCTAAATCCATATAAAAATTCTCTACTACTTCATCACAATTGAAACTTATTAAAGGATGAACCTGATTATCTGCATTTGGTGTCTCTTATTAATTGTAATAACTAATCAAACCTTTCTGGGTGATACACTATCACTTGCCACAGTGTTGTTCTTCCATTTTCCATTCATATTCAATCCCACTCCACTTGTACTTTCAAATATGTGTGCTTTTGTAATAGAGTACAGGTCAACTTTTTATATCAATTGTCCCTTCACCTTTTTTTCCAGCTGCACAAAGTCCTAATATATCTTATTTAAAATGAAACAGTTCTTGAAATTCGTGGAAATATTTATTCAAAGAAAAAGGATCTGACATTGTAGGTACCTAACTAAATGGTCACTATGAAATGGAAGGCTGCTTCAGCAATCATGAAAGTATCAGAACCCTCGACCTTCAGTTCCTGAGCATTGCCTGGGTTTGTGACATTCAGCTTTCTAAGAATAAGTGCCATAATTTATTTTTGTCTGTCATGATGGTACATATCTATTAGTAAAAAAATATTTTCATTCACACATACATTCATTCTATCTTCAAGAAATCTCAACTGATATTTCAGTTAAGAGCTATCAGGCAATGGAAAAGAAAGACTGTGTTTCTTGATCTTAAACTCAGAGGTATGACACCAAGAAACTCCTCATGCTGGCTAAAACCTGTTGATGGGCACATTATCCATGCTCATATAACACATAAATAATCAAAGAGTAATAACACCTGCACTGAAAAATACAAATGGACTGGCCAGTATGAATGTGCCCTGCTCAGTTCTTTTATGGCCTCCAAGTGGAATCAAGAGTTTTCCTTTAATTCAATGCAGCAAATTTTTTTCTGAAGCCATGGACATGCTACTGGAAAATAAATTCTCAGGCTTATTTAAAATTTAAAACTTTGTTTTCTTTATTCCAAATTTGAAACCATATCATAGAAATAGAAGAAAAATATACTTTTTCATGTTAGGTTCATATATATAAAGTTTTTTAATATCTATTTTAATAGACTGACATAAATTATCTCACACAGATTTGGAATCCTGAGAATTTTTTATAGTTGATGATCAATAAGGTAAGGTGATATATAATTCATGATGAATTATTCAAATTGGACTAGGCCCCCAGTAGTATTTCATAAAAGTAAAGAAATAGTGAAAAACAACAGAGAAGAGATTATAACCTGGAATGATGGTTGGAGAACTATAGTCAATATATTTATCCATTGAGATGAAGCATTGACAAACAGAGATTACATTTTATTGTATCTTATCCACATTTAAATAAATATTAAATTTTATTGTATTTATTAATCCTGGCTTCAAATTTTATTTGGCCCCAATAATAATAATAAAAATGATTAAATAAATTATGTATGTTTTGGCAATCTAAATAAAATATGCAATAATGTAAATATTAGTTTTATGCCCTTTTTTATCAATATATGCTTTAAGAATAGTTATAAGTAATATACAAGTTTATTTCCTTTAATACTACTGTAAAGTTCCATTGCCATCTAGGCCAATCTGAATAATCCTTAGTGAATTATATTTCACCCTTCATCGTCAACTATAGAACAAATTCAACTGGTTCAAATATGTGTAAGGCAAGTTCTATCAAAGACATTCTTTAATATTATTATAAATAAAGATATGAAGACAGATTTAATAAAAATCAGTTAACATGTTTCATTGCACACACTCTCACAACATGCATGTTCTGAAATCTTTTTTTTTTGTAATGTTATTATCTAACAAAATAACTAGCTGTAAATTAAATTAATAAAAAATTATCTATTGTGAAGAATATAATATATACAGATTATATAATCAGCTTGCATATAAGCTCTTAACAAGCTTTTCAGAATATCCTCAACCTCAGACCGTTTTCTGCTACTGGCTTCCTCGGTGAGTTCTAGGACCTTCAAGCATTAGATTAAAAATACCAGGCCACCAGCACATTTTCTAATGGATAACTATTAAGTAAAATGATCTGAAACTTTCAGACATTCATATGTCTTCCAATCCAGCTATCTTACTTAAATAGCCATATGGGTCTGAAACAAGATCAGATACAAACATATATTAATAGATTTAGCAATATAAAATCTCCAATGCCTTAATAGCAGAAAATAAAATTCCAAAGAATATTCTAGCCCCTCACTAAAGAAACCAGTAGCAGAAACCAGTCTGTATTTGGGGATATGCTGCAAAGCACATTAAGAGCTTATATGCAAGCTCAGTATATAACATTTGGAATACAAGCTTGTTAAAATAGATCATGTGTCATCTGACTTCATTTATTGGTAATTTTATTTTTTGCTACTAAGGCTTTGAATTTTTATATTGCTAAAGCTATTGATATATGGTGTATCTGAACTCGGTTCTATCCAAGTGGCTATTTAAGTTAGATAGCTGGATTGGATGACCTATAAATGTCTGAAAATTCCATGTATTCTACTTAATATTTATCCATTAAATAAAATTCTGGGATTAACCTGGTATTTTTAATCTAATTCTTGATTATCCTAGCATCTCATTGAGGAAGAACATAGTGGAAACTGGTCTAGGGTTGGGGATATTCTGCAAAGCTTATTAAGAACTTGTATCACATTTGTAATAGAAGCTTATTAAATTATGACCTGTGACATCTAACTTGGTTTCTTTGTTATATATACTATCACAGAAAAACAGTATGTATTAAAGATAATATATACTGATTATATGTTAGAAATTAATGTTAAGAAATCATTTTATCCTTGTGAGCAATAAATTTATACCTAAATGTAGCCAAACATATTCTATTTTTACTACTAATAAAGAAATTGTATGTATGGATGATAACTTTCCATTGGATTGACTATCCATCAGTTTTGAAATATATAAAAAATGAGCTATTATATCATGAAAATTAGTGGATAATCATGACATTATCTGGCTCTATCTCATTTTCATATTCTTTTGTGGCTTAAAAATTTTGAACATATTTATATAGTTAATACTCCCTAACTACTGCTTTTCATGATATCTGTACATATGGTTGTTCTTTGTTATATCATTGATTTGGATACTTTTTATTGAGTTCTCTTTAACAAAGCCACATATTTCTAAGAGCAGTTAATTTACATCTTTATTTTGTGAATAAATAAATAAAATCCATAAAAACTACAATGAGCTTTTTCTAAGAATATGATCTATAAAGTTTATTAATAGTAATATTAATAATATCACATTTTAAAACAATCCGATGTTCCAATTGTCACTTTTTCACATAAAACATCATGTAATAAGCAGAAGTGAATATTTTCATGGAAGTGGCATTATAAAACTTTATTGCTAAAAAAAGTTATTTTACAACATTTATTCTAGTTTTGGCAACTTCATTTTTAACTTATATATTGAGATGGTTATGTCTCATGGCATTCGAGAACATAGTAGTGTGTGGGTATGCATCATATATAAAATCCCTATTTTTTCTGTTGTCTAATTGGTCAGGGAATGTAGTCCAAATCCACATGCATTATATTTGTGTGAAGAAAGTCATTTCACCATTAAATAAAAAATGTTGGGAAAAAATCACCATGAGTGGTTTTAACTAGAGATATAGTATATATTTTGCAGTGAAGGTTCCCATCCAGCTGGAGAAACAGCCACACATGCTGATTGATAATTCAAAATTAAGCTTTATCTAGATGAAGAGAACCACAGATAAACACCTCATGTTGTATTTATATAAAGTGAGTTGTTTTAAATGATTCATTTAAAAAATGTCATTTTAGAACTGATAGACACATATAGGACAATATTATTTTAAATTGTTTAATGACTAGATTTTTAAATTTTAAAGATTGTAATTACGAGCAACATGCAATGGTGATCGAATTATTTAGAAATTTATATTTAAAAAAAAATTCAAAAACTCTTTTAGACTATAAAAGAAAAAAAGACATGTTAATTTTAAAGATGTTGATAATTAATAAATCAACAATTGACTGTTGAAAAATTGATAGTACTTTGTTTTTTTTTAAAAACCCTACACTCTAAAAAGAGAAATTTGCTATGAAAATAACAAATAAATTTTATATACTTTCAATAAAGGAATTAATGATGGAAAGTATGTTTTAATAACTTTTTCTATTTTGTCAAATTAAAAATATGATTTAAATGTGTGGGTACATATATTTATCATCAACCATTATCAATCCACTGCAGGATGAATTTCTCTCCAAGTTAAAACCATCTTCTCCTATCTTTATCTTCTTTTTTCCACATCACCTCTGCACACTTTATTTCATCGATCCATCTCACATGTGGTCTCTTTCGGGTTCTTCTCCAAGATTTTATATACTTTCAATAAAGGAATTAATGGTGAAAAGTATGTTTTAATAACTTTTTCTATTTTGTCAAATTAAAAATATGATTTAAATGTGTGGGTACATATATTTATCATCAACCATTATCAATCCACTGCAGGATGAATTTCTCTCCAAGTTAAAACCATCTCCTATCTTTATCTTCTTTTTCCCAAATCACCTCTGCACACTTTATTTCATCAATCCATCTCACATGTGGTCTCTTTCTGGTTCTTTTCCAATCTCTTGAAATCCAGTTTAATATTTCAATTGTTCATCTATTATCATCTCTTTTAGCAATATGTCCAGCATAACCTCACATGTCTTTTCAAGTCAATAATTCCTGTTTGTTCTATTACCCATATATTGCAATTTCGATCTCTTTTTGTTACTCCTAACATATATCTCACCATTCTTTTTTGAGTAGTCTGAAATCTCTGTATTGCTCATATATTAAATGTCCAAGTCTCAGATCCATAAGTAAGAACTGGTAAAACCCATGTATTAAAAACCTTTCTTTTCAAACACATAGACATATTTCCTTTTAGTATCAAGTAATACTATCAAAAGCAGTCCAACCAAGTTTAATTCTATGATTAATTTCATCCATTATGTTTCCAATTGTTTTAATAATTTGACCAAAATATTTGTAGCTTTTAATTTCTTTGACTCATCATAATCAATTTTTATTTTCATATTTTGAGAAATCCATTGAATATTACTTTAGTCTTTTTAACATTTATTTTTAGTCCTACATTCATAGGATAACTCCTGCATCATTTTCTGCAGCTCTGAAACATTATTTGCAAACCCACATACATCAGCTTCAAATCTAAATGACTTCAATAATCTCCATTTATTTTTATTTTTTTTAGATTCCCATTTTAATCCACTGAATACTTCTTGCAGCATGGCTGTAAAATGTTTTGGAGATATGGAGTCACCCAGTCTTACACCCTTTTCAATGTTGTCTTTCCAAGTATTATTATGTAATATAATTGTTGCTGTTGAATTTTTATAAATATTCTTTAAAATACGACAATATCCTGAATCAATACCTTGATGATCCAATGCATTATTCACTGAAGAAATATTTATAGAATCAAATGCCTTTTTTTAATCTACAAATCCACAACTCATATTCATTTGTCCTTTTTATAACTTCTCAATACTTGGATATGATCTACTGTACTAAAACAACTTGTAAATCTGGCTTATTCTCTTCGCTGGTGGAAATCCAATGTTTTCTGTAGAGAAGTTTTAATTATCTAGGTAAAAATTTTGAATAAAACTGATAAAAGGCTGATAGGTCTGTAATTTCTAATATTTTCTTTATCACCTTTTTTAAACATTAATACTGCATTTTTCCAATTATTACATATATCTTTATCATTTAGACATGTGATAAATAACTTTGCTAAAAAAGTTCTATTTCTTCACCTGCTTCTTTTAATATATCAATTATAATTCCATCATTAGCTGGAACTTTTTCTTTCTTCATAAGTTTAATTGCATGTCTCACTACCTCATTTAAAATTTTGGGCAATTCAGAAAATATAATAGATATAGGAGATCCTTGTTTTTTATTACTACATAATTCTTGATAGAAGTATTCTACCCATTTCATGATGTCATCTCTCTTTTTAGTAATAGTTCCATTGGTGTCATCTCTTTTTTTAGTAATTGTTCCATTTTTTGTTTTTATTGCAGATATAAATATCCTACAAATACCAAAATGTTGTTTTAAAATCTCGAGACTTTTATTCTCTTCTTCAGATTTCCTTGCTAATTCACAGTTATACTTTCTTATATCATTTTCATTTTTTTATGCACCATTTAACAGATATTGAGATATTCAATCCTATTAATGCATCATTTTTGTATATCTTCATATTTGTTCTTTTTTTCATAAACTCTCATCTCAGTAAAAATTTTGCTTGTCAATTGCTTTTTTTCTACCAGCTATCTTTATTGCAGTTTTTAAAAGGGTATCAGTTTTTTTCTTATTAATTACATTCAAATCTGAATCATGTTCAAAATGTAATAATACTTGAATCCAAATTGTAAGTTATAATTTAAATTCATTAAAGTGTTTCTGAAGATTAGTTCTTTGAAATCTAAACATTGTTTTTCTTAATAATTTTTGTCTTTCTAGTTTTTCATTAACAGGTATCTTACATCTTACTAATTGATGGCCACTTCCTGTGTTAAATTTATTAATTACATTACAATATTGAAATATGTATTTTTTCTTAGTCAAAATATAATCAATTTCTGCTATATTTTCATTTAGCTGCTTCCACATCCACTTTCTTTTAACATTTTTCGCCAAACAATAATTCATAATATAGTTTTTTTCTGCAAATTTCATAAATCTATCACCTCTCTCATTTCTATTACCATAATCAAAATTACCTACAGCACTTTCCTTTTTCATTTATTTACCAATTCCAGCATTATAACAATTTTAAAATGTTGCTTACTCTGATCAAAAACCTTTTGTACGTCTGTATTAAAATCTGCTACTACTTCATCACTATGAGAACCTGTTGGGGCATAAACCTGAATCATCTGCATTTTGTCTTTTTTATTAAGTTGGGTAACAAATTCTGCCACTCTGTCAGATACACCATCAATCTTCACAATGTTGTTCTTCCACTTTTTATTTATAATGAATCCTACTCCACTTTTATTTTAAATATTTGTGCCTTTATAGTAAACTACATGTCCATATTTTAAATCAATTGCTTCTTCACCTTTTTTTTCTAACTTCACAAAGCCCAATAATGTCCCATTCAATACCAGACAGTGCTTCTAATTCTTGCAATCTTTCTTCACTTGAAGTGATCTGCAGATATAAGTACGTAAATAAAAAGTCATCATCAAATGGCTGCCTGGATCCACAATGAAAGGATTCTTAGCACTCTCCTTCAGCCATCAATCACTGCTTTGATTGGTGATTTTACAGCCAACTGGGATTAAGGGCCATGGTTTGTTTTTGTCTGACATTACTATATGTCTATTGGAAAAATATTTATCATTTACACATACATTATTCTGCCTTATCAGGCAACTAAAAAAAGAAGACCATGGTGTTTCTTGATCTTAAACTCAGAAGTATAATTCCAAGAAAGTCACTACACTGGCTAATGCATGTTGGTGAGCAGACCATCCATGATTGTATATTATGTGAATAATCACAAAGTTATAACAGCTGCAATGACAAGAACATATGGGGTGGACATTAGAAATTGCCCCTGCTGTTTTTTAAAGCCTCCAACAGGAATAAGAGTGACTCCTTCAGTTAATAGTAAACTTCTTTCTGAAGGGCATACATTTATATATGCACATGTATATGTTAAAAAATTTTAATTCACATCTATGTGAAAATATTAATGCATGTCAGATAGACATTTATATGTAAAATTTAATTATTTTTTATTTTGTTAAATGTCAGTTGAAATATAATTATTGCATATTTGAAATAAAATCTTTATTTTACTTCATCTTTGAGTGGTAAGTTTTAATTATGTGCTTTACGCAAATAAAAAGAATCTTAGTATTATTAGAAAAGAAATTGCAAGGCTTAGAACTTTCAAAGAACTTAGGTCTTCATATTCATAACCTTTCTTGGGAATGTCGGCTTACATTGAGGTTTTAAGTGAAGCTTCACAGTAATTTTTGCAAATTTATAAAATGTTTTCTTTCATAAAGACTATTTTCTGGAGATTGCAAGGAACGATTCTTTTTGGTTTATTGCATAGTTGTCATTTGCAATAAAGCATGACTCTTTTATCTTTCATTTTATTTCATTTTGTTCAGTGCACAGTGACCTTGCCATAGTAGGTTCAAACACATGGCCTGTTGTTATTTGGTGCAAAAAGAATATGGATTTGGCCACTTTATGTAAAAAACGGAAGCTTAGTATTATTAGAAAAGAATTGTAAGGCTTAACACAGTCAAAGAACTTAGGTCTCCATATACATAACCTATCTTGGGAGTGTCGGCTTACACTGAGAATTTAAATGAAGCTTCACAGTAAATTATGCAAAATTTATTCAATGTTTTCTTTCATAGAGACTATTTTCTGGAGATTGCAAAAAAAGATTATTTTTGGTTTATTGCATAGTTGTCATTTGCAATAAAGCATGCCTCTGTTATTTTTCATTTTATTTCATTATGTTCAGTGAACAGTGACCTAGGTTCAAACACATGGCCTGTTGTTTTTTGGTGCTCAAAGAATACGGATTTGTTTTCAGTATTGTTTAGAGCTCTCCTGTATAAATAGTGATGTTGAGATGTTCTGGTGGTGATGTTGGTATGGGCTCTCAGTATGCTGCTCTACATCCACTGGTTGGGCATGAAATTTTGGAAACTGCTTGTGCTATTTGAGCAGAAGATATTTTGTCTTTGATATTCTTTATTATTCTGTTTGTTGAAAGTGGGGTGTGGAATTCTAATTCAAAGGACTCAGCAAATATTTTATATTCCATAGTATGTAACAATTAACTGCAAACCAGAAAACCTCCAGGACAATATTAAATACCTGGATATTCAAGTTTATAAAGACCTTCACCAACTTACCTATGCCATGATAGTCAGGCCATGGAAATTCAACATGCAAACTCAAACTCACCCAACTCACATAAATTGGCTGGATTGGCATTCTTCCTGCACAGAAATCATAGACTATGTAAATTTAAAGTCGACCACAAAAAGCACCTCACAAATTATCTTAAAGAACTGAAAATGTTGGATTTTCACACAACATTGTCTACAAAACGATTAGGCAATTTCAAACCATGCAACAAACTAACACAGTTAAAAACAATAAATTAAGAATGTTGCCAACTTACATACCATCAATTGCTAGGAAATATAAAATATTTGCTGAGTCCTTTCCACACCCTACTTTCAACATACAGAATGATGAACAATACCAAAGACAAAATACCTTCTGATCAAATAGCCCAACCAGTTTACAAAATTTCATGCCAACCAATGAATGTAGAGCAGCATATTATGGAGAGACCCATGCCAACTTTGCCATCAGAACATCTCAACTTCACTATTTATACAGATTTCTAAACAATACTGAAAACAAATCCATATTCTTTGAGCAGCAAAAAGCAACAGGCCATGTGTTCAACCCCACTATGGCAAGAGCACTGTGCACTGAACATAATAATATGAAATGAAAGATAAAGAAAACATGCTTTATTGCAAATGGCATCTATGCAAGAAACCCAAAAGAATTGTGCTTCGCAATCTCCAGAAAATAATTGTTATGAAAGGAAAATTTGAATAAATTTTGCATAAATTGCTGTGAAGCTTCACTTAAAATGTCAATGTAAGGTGGCCCTCCCAAGATGGAGACTTAAGTTCTGTAAAAGTGCTAAGCCTTATAGTTTTTTTCTAATAATACTAAGCTTCACTTTTTTGCATAAAGCGCAATTTAAAACTTATTGTATATTGTAAAATGCATGTCTGTGCATGTATATATATATACATGATGTATATAAGCCCATTAAGAGATATTTAAATCACAATGTGTTTTTGTTATTGTGTGTTAATCAAAATCATAAGGCTTAATTGATACTATAATAATTACTTTTTATTAGTATTAATAAACTTGTATTTAATTGTTAAAATTATTTCAGCATTTCTAAATACTTTTAGGATATTATGTATTGCATCATCTCTTGATCACAATGACCGTTATAGACCTCATTCTCTGAGCTAGATTTATGCATAATGGCCTGAGTATATTAATGAGGCAGTATACTAGTGCAGGGCAATCCATTTGATGGTCATGATAATAATTGACAAGAGTCCTGGACTAACATGGGGATTATTTTCAAAACCAATGCACTATTTTGTTTTAGATTATTCATATTGGAAATTAAATTTATAGTTGGCCAGTACACTAATGGTACTACTAAATAGCCAGAGCATTGAGATGATCAGAATTTTGATATCTTAATATTATAGTTTGGATTTTTATGATTGTATACTCTCTGTAAATGAGCACTTAGGTTGGTGCATCCAAATAAATGATTAAATAATTGCCCCAAGCTGGCAAAGGCTAGATAGTTCACCTGGTCTACAGTAGACCCATTTCATGTCCAGTCACAAGATTGAATAGATTTATTTTGATTGCTGATTATTCATAATGATGAATGAGTAGTCCTTATACTTACTTTTAGTTATTACAATGTTGGCTGATATATGGTTAATTATATACTTAAGATAGTTAGCTGATGATCTGGGCTGATTTCTCAGAGAGATGTTCCATTCTCTCATGCTCTTATAATATATAACATTTCTTATACAACAACTCTTATCTTAATTAGTATTAAAAAGTAATATATATCTTATATCAAGGTGCAACCACCTTCTTATGTATACCCTATCATGTTACCATGTATTGCCTATACTAAAGTTATTGTAATTGTAAGGAACTTCAACTCAGACTTTCAAACACCCTATATCTACACAATCCATATTATATAACATAAACACATGATCAAATACATGTGACACAGATAAATAATCTCCAATATATGTATTTCATGCTGAACCAGCACTCATACCTATTATAATAGACTTACTTCACACATTTTCAATTTTGAGATTTTTGTTTTATAATTGATGATGAAAAAATTTATTCATTATAAAACCTAGGCACCCAGTGGTATTTCATGATAGTAAAGTAATGGTAAATAGGGCCTGAGTAAAAATAATGGCCAGGAGAGAGTTTGAGAACATAGGTCAATCCATTTACCCACAGAATTGCAGCATGAATAAATAGAAGATACATTTTACTGCATCCCTAGTCACAATTAAATACAAATTAACTTTAATATATTTACCAATCTCAGGTTCCAATTTTGTTTGGCCCAAATAATAGAACCAATAGATTAAAATTATGTCAATATAATGTGTATATTTTGGTAACCTATATAAAATAAATAAAAATGTAAATATTAGCATTGTGCACGATCTTATCAAAACCCTTCTTATGTATATGTATACCTAATATGTGTATGCCTTTTCTTTAATAGTACTGTAAATTTCCACTGTGCACCTAGAACCCATCTGAATAATCTGTAGTGAATTATATCTTACATACATCAACTATAGAAGAAAATCACAGGTTCAAAATATGTGTGAAACGAAGTGAATTAAATAAATCTTTTAATCTTGCCTAAATAAAAAATACAAAACTAGATTTAATAAAAATCAGTTAACATAAGTGTCAAAGATAATATATGATTGCAACATGTTCAAAATCAATGTTAAAAAATGTTTCTCTTGGTAAGCAATAAATTTATATGTAAATGTGGCCAAATGCATTCTATTGTTACTAAAAATAAAAAATTATTACCCTTCCTAGATAAGTTCCCATTGGATTGACAAACCATGTGTTCTGGAATACATATTAATAAACAGGCTATTATATCTCAGGACATTTAATGAATAATCATAGTATTTTCGAACTCTATCCCATTTCCATATACTTCACTCACCTGCATTCTGAACAAAATTATATATTTTATACTAACTACTGCACTTTATCATTATCTGTACATAAGAACTTTTCTTTTGCTATGTTATTGTTCTGGGTTCTCTTTTATTGGATTCCCTTAAAGAGAAACCACGTATTTCTAAAAGCAGTTATTTGACTTCTTTAATTTTTGAATAAATAAATAATATCCATAAGAACATAAAGAACATGGTCTTTCTCTAATAATAAATAATATCCAAAGTATAAATTCACATTTTAAAAAAATAGCATTTTACAAATGTCAATTTCTCACATAAACACACATATTCTAATAATTTGATGTATATGGCATTATGCTAGGAAAAATGATTTTACTATCTTTATCCTTGTCTTGGTACCTTCATTTTTAACATATATATATATTATAACAGTCAGAATCGTCTATCTCGCTAACACACTGCAGAATTCAAACCCCAGATACAAAACTGAACATTCTAGGAGGGGTTGCCTTCTAGATATACTAAGTTCGAATCTAAAATCCAAATTTCACAGTGCCATCTATGTGATAATGCATCTGATGCCACTACTAGTATAACCTTTGACCGGTGCCTGGTGGTCAGGGAGAAACAAAAGACTCTATACTAAAAGAAGCGGGTGGCTAATTAACATCTATGGATTTACAAAAGAAATGCAGAAAATATATATATAGATCGAGACAGTGATAGGAAGCAAATAAAATAAGAGATCAAATTTAGTTTTAAATAATTTCACAAAATTTATTCATATAAATTATATAGATAATGCCACTGTCTGCTTATATGAGACAGGGATGCGTATTAAATAATTGTTGGCATTATGTTCCAATAAATAAAAAAAAAGGTTTTAAAGCAAAGTGATATATTCTATTCCTCGGGCTAATAGCATTACGATAATGTGCTTGAAGAGATAGGAACATGTGCAAGATGCTTTGAGTAATTATACAAGTTTAAAAAAATATTTGAAATTAAGTGTTATAAAATATTTATTGATTTCGAGAATAGCATGGACAAAAGCTTACTAAGCAACAAAGTGGGAATGTGATCAAAGCATTTATTTGAGAATAATAATAATAGAGTTGCATTGGGAGGTCAGTATTGCTGATAATGAATTTATTAAAGTTGGAGGGTGTGACACGTTTAACTCATGGATGCTTTGTAAAATAAATATAAAATAAAACAATAATGGAATATTTGGAATGATTATGGAGGGCATCTCGCCGCTAACCCGTAGGAAAGTATTTTATGAACAGCCGAAACTTAGCGACTGGGTGATGATTGCATTTAATTCCCAGGTGTGTCATTTATGGACACACTCTGCCTGGAAACTGCAATAAGCAAAAAGAATGGACTTGGCCGTGTAAAGAATCCTTGGAAAAGTAAAACAAAGCGGTCTCAACAACCAATTCACTTACCAGCAATACGAGACTAGTGTATATAAAACATACTGAATGGGTTTTACTTGGATTAAGAGAAATGCCCAATCAAATTCCCCGAAATTCATTTAAAAGGATCCGAACATTCTCGACGTCAATGATGAACTTTGTAATTAAAGTAGAGCACGATAATTAAAATAGGAAAATGCATGCTTGCAGGTTTGAAAAGTAAGTATAGATTTATATACGCAATCATGCATTAGGGGACACATTTAATCATTGACCTCGCACATACTCTCATATTAGATTAAAATCAATAACATGTAGATTTTAAACTATGTGATTATATTATATATTAAAGAAAAGAATCGCCCTCGAACGAGTGATTTGCAAGATAATAAAAATTGGAAATTATTTAGAAATTTAAAATATGCCTTTATAGGGGCGTCTTAGTTTCAACAAAAGGAATAATTCACTCGGTCAAAGACAATTTTGACACATTATCATAATAAAATAACAGAAAGCTTAATAAATAGAAAATATTAATCCAAGGATAGAGAGCAAAATGTTTTATATTTAAAAAAAATACATAATAAAATTATGTGAAATATCAGAAAACAATTTAAAATAGCTATAGCATGTTAGTTATCACAAGAGCTCTTGGGTTAATTTAGGGTTATCTCTGGAGAAGCATTTTCAGGTAGATGTTCGGCAGATTTTATAATTCAGCATCAAAATCTGGAATGTTCATATTTTTGCAGCAGCAGCAGTTCCGGGGTTTCTTATGTGATAGCTTCTGATGGTCTGGAGCAGTGGCCGGCTATTCCGAGGGGACATAGCCATCTTGATGCCTCTACTCTGTCATGTCAAGGTTAGAAAATTATTAGAATAATTTTGGTTAGAAACATTAGACTTCAGAATGATTTCTCTTAGAAACATTAGAATGGAGAACAAAAGAAAACCCTCCTTTTTATAGTAGAATTTAACAATAGAACTGCCCTGGAACATTACAAAAATATATCGGACTTATCAGCTGTAATTAAATCTATCCGAATGTCTAAAGGAATTAATTTCTTTTGTTAATTTCCCTGTTGACATTCGAATTACAAACTAGATTTAATTAAAAATTACTTTGACTAATTAAAGAAAACCTTAAGTGGACATCTGCTGTTTTTAGATAAACTTATAGAACATTAACTAATTAAACTATTGTCTCTGATTTATTTAACAGAAATATTTGGAATGACTTTTATTAAATTAAACAAAAATTATTTTACTTTTAAATTGCAATATTTGAATCTATTTACTAAACGAATATTTACTAAATGAATTTTATTTTAAATCAAAATATATTACGATGGTAATATATTTGTAAATAGATTCAAACAAAATAACTTTAACAATTTATAATTTTGATATGTTTTAAAATGCATATCATAGTGTGTGTGCAATTACGACTTATATAACCTACTTTTTAATAAATCAAAATTATGTGAACATATACATAATCTATAATCTTTTATTTATTTGGGAATGAGTTATATATATAATATAAGCATTGTATTCGTGGTTTAAAATTAGGTGGTATTTTCGGTATATAAACGTATTGCAGGCACAGTGCGATACATTGGGGTTCAAACTAAGGTATGAGGGTAGGAAATAGGTGAGAAAAGGTGAAATGAAGATCTGCAAAGCAGACCTTACTGTGTCAATATATATATATATACATATTTTGAAAAACAAAAAAAAATTATTAAAACATACATATGAGTTTTTTTTAATAATAGTTTTTTTAATGCATAAACAATCTCTCCTACTTATAGATTAATTTCCAATAATGAGAGTGAAGATGGAAGTAACTCAGTATCTATTTGAAGATTGTTAAATTATACTTTAACAATATTTCATAATTTGAAGAGTAAAGGAATTTTCTTTGATTCAATATCATTCATTAATAAAAATTCATTAGCTCATATCCTGTTTTAATTCTCATAGTCTTTATTTTGTTGTTGTCAATTTCTGAATAACAATTGTATGTGAATATAGTAATTTGGGAACCTCATCATACCTTGATATTTCTTTGTTAGTCAGAATGTTATCTTAATGAAAGCAGTATATTTTTATAAGAAAAATTCATAAAATTTATATTAAAAAAATTCATTTTATATAATAATAAAAAATGTATCATATATGATACTTCATGGAATAATAACTCAAGCATATACAAAATAAAATATATTTAACCCATTTAATTTCCACTTTCCCTCCATTTTTCATTCTGTATCATAACTCTTTAACATTAATATAACATCACACCATTTTTCCAGGGAGATATAATTTCTATGCATTTCTAAAACTATTCTGTGAAGGAATTTACATCTCACCAAAATGGAAGTTTCCCACAATCATTGAAGATTTGTAATTTTTTTAACATCTGTCATCATAACAGCATTAAAGTATGAAGAATAAACAATCACATTAAAGTAATGACTGGAAAAAAAATTATATTTGGTTTCTGGCTATTCATATTTATAAAAGTTGGACTGTGGATAGAAGTGATCAAAACAAGTTCTAATTCATGATGGAACATAGTGTATTTTTTGTAAGATTTACTTAACCAACAATTTCTAATAAGTTTCTCAGCATCATTGGATGATGGAGTTGAGTCATTTAGTATGTCAAAGTTACATGGCATTGTTATCAGTGTTCTGAATATATAATAGTTTGGATAAACATTCATTGTTTTAGAATCAAGTAAAACTTGTTTTGTGATTGATTTAAAGGTTATTTATGGATTATATTCAATTAGAACTGTCTGGACTATTAAACACAATTTGAGAACTACTCTGGAAAAATATTAACTACTGAATAATTTGTAATAGATACTTTAGGATTTATAATTAAGATTGCATTCATACAGTAAACTGAATAGTATTGTTCCTTTAAAAATGACTAAATTTGTTCTGAAGATATTTATAGTTTTAGTTGAAACTATAAATCTTGATTTTCGTGATTTTTAAAATAAATTAATCTAATCATTATCCTTAATATGGGAAAAATAAAAATGTAAAGAAAATTTTTGAACTAAATACATTAAATAATGCTGAGACATATCTTAAAATGTCATAAATGATTATTGCTTTTATCTACTTAATTTTCCTCTTGAAGCACATATTAGCAAAACACAGATATTTAGATCCTTGCTTGAAGGATTAAAAAGTTAATATGTTAGCCAGATGGGAAGGTAGTTGTGTGGATATGCATGAGATAGCATTTTTGGTATCATGGTCAATATGACCAAGCATCAAAATGGTAATGTAATTATAATCAATATTGGAAGTCGTCATTTTGATTTTGTAATATTATCAAATTGTTTATTAATAGCTGTTTACAAAAAAAGTTCATTTCTCATAGCAGCCTATTGGGATATGCAAATGAAGATAAAGGAGATTATCAAACTTTAAAATGAAAGGTTTTAAATGTACTTTTCTTTCGCTATCAAGCAAATTAATATTACATTCCAGGCAACAGTTCGTGATTTATGTACTATTAACAATAAGGATTAATCATTAATTGTAAAAGAATTATGATTAATGAGATCATCAATGTCATATATCAGACTTCTCAACCTATATTAGACAGGGAAAAGTCTTACACTTTCTGATTATTTTTCTAATCTTTAATTAATAAAACTGATAATTGTAATATATTCTCCCATGTCATGAATCAAGAATTACTTCAAAACAACTGATCATATTTCCAGAATTGTCATTTTAGAAAATAGAAAAATATAAAGACGAAGGGTTTTTTACAAAATTATTCATCATCATTATTAATAGTGAGTATTTTTTAAATTTGGATTTAAAAAAACTGTAGTTATCATAAACCCTACTATAACCACCACTGATCCTAAAAATTTTTACTCATTAACTTATGCTCCTTATAGTTATACAAACAATTAAAAAAATTATGCCATTATTTGAAAACTATTGGGAACCCATTGCAATAGACTGCACTTGTGCAATTGAACATAAACTAGCCCAATCATTGAATGTCAATTGCAATGGATTGGATTGTAATACCAATTATTTACCTACCAACAGATTAGGGCAGCAATTGTGATGAACGGCATCTATGCATAAGAAAATAAATTTTAAGCATGAGTATAATATGGTCCAATCATTGCCTGTCAATTGTAGTATTACCTATCTGACTAGCTACATACAAAATGTGCATAGATTCCAAGGAGTGTTAATACAAGACATTAATTGATTTACTCTCAGAGTTTAACTTGACCAGTGAGATTTAATTACTCACCAAAATATAAATTGGAAGCAAAGAAAATTTTATTGAATCCAACCTATATTTGCAAAAAGAAAATTATATGCAAAACAATATACTAATTAAGTATGGCTTATGCAAGTAATTATAAAATTGAATATAGGAAAAACACAAAAATTATCATATACATAATTGTCAGTCTCAAGCATTGCCTAATGATCTTTGTTCTGAAAAGAGAAAATATAAACAAATTTCAAATAAATCACAAAGTGATTGTATATCAAACAAATTGTATATCTTTTATTTTAATTGTGATTTTTTTTTTTTCAAATTGCAATACTTCTATTCAAACACATATAATATTTGTTTAATTTTTAAGATTTTATTTTAATTCAATATTATTCAAAATCACAATGTTTGCCAACAACAGGCATGGATTGACATTTGTATTTAAATAACCATCTACTGTCAATATCATCATCAACTATTATCAATACACTGCAGGATAAAGATCTCTCCAAGTTCAATCCATCTTCTCAGATCTTTAGCTTCTTTTTTCTATATAAACCCCTGCACACGTTCTTATTTCATTCATCCAGCTCACGTGTGGTCTCTTTTGGGGTTTTTTACAATTTTTTGCAATCCAGTTTAAGATTTTAATTGTCCATCTATTATCATCTCTTCTAGCAATATGTCCAGGTCAACTCCATTTCAGCCTTTTAATTTTATCAATGACTTCAGTCATATCAGTTTGTTCTCTTACCCATATATTGCATTTTTGATCTTTTCTTGTTACTACCAACATGCATCTCTTCATACTTCTTTGTATGATCAATATACAGAAGCAATAATAGGAGAATAATGAAAATCATTATAGTTTCTTAAATAACAGTACAGAATCATAGATACATCCCTTAAGATTAGATCACTTTTAAAAAATTATCCATATTATCTTCATATTGTGTTGGATATCTATATACCATATTTTCTATTAAAAAGTATGTCCTGTTTTAAATGGCAAACATAAACCTTTTAGATTTTGCCGATGATGTAGTTGTTTTTGCAAATAATGCTTTAGAGGCTCGGGAAATGTTGCAGGAGTTGTCAGATGAAATTAGGACTAAAAATAAATGTTAAAAAGACTAAAGTAATGTTTTATGGATTTTCTTGAAATGTGAAAATAAAGATTGATTATGATGAGTGAGAAGAAGTTAACAATTACAAATACTTGGTCAGATTATTAATACAGATGGAATCATAATGGATGAAATTAATCATAGAATTAAACTTGGTTGGAGTTCTTTTGATAGAAATAACATGATACTAAAAGGAAATATGCCTATGTGTTTGAAAATGGTTTTTAATAAATGTGTTTTACCAGTTCTTACTTATGGATCTCAGCCTTGAAAACTTAACAGAAGAGCAATACAGAGATTTCAGACCACTCAAAGAAGTATGGAGAGATGCATATTGGGAGTAACAAGAAAAGATCGAAAATGCAATATATGGATAAGAGAACAAACAGATATTACTGACCTTATTCAAAAAAGTAAAAGTCTGGAGATATTGCTAGAAGAGATGATAATAGATGGACAATTGAAATCTTAAACTGAATCACAAGATATTGTAAAAAATACAGAAAGAGACCGCATGTGACATGGAGGAATGAAATAGGAAAGTGTGCAGGGGTGATTTTGGGAAGAGAAGCTAAAGATCGGAGAAGATGGATTGAACTTGGAGAGCCCTTCATCCTGCAGTGACTTGATAATGATGACTCTAGAAATTGAATATAGCAAAAGTTCTGCTATAGAAGTAAATGAGATGGAAAGATGAAATAGGAACGTGTGCAGGGGTAATGTTGAGAAAAGAAGCTAAAGATTGGAGAAAATGGATTGAACTTGGAGAGACCTTCATCCTGCAGAGAATTGATAATAATGATGACTCCAGAAATTGAATAAGACAAAAGTTCAACTACGAAAGTAAATGATATTCTTAAGATTTTATTCTACAATATAGAATGAGATACAATGGAAGTAACTGATGTTTTTAGGATTTTATTTTACAATATAGAAAGAGCACATGATCACTATCTCCTATACTAGCACATAATTGTTATTAAACAAGGCAAAACTCTCCATACAGTAGTGCCACTCTGTGTCAACCAGAGTAATCAATGGTTTCCAGAAGGGTTGTGCATAAATTCCCTATCTATTGCCTACTCATCTAATATCTCCAGACTTGTTTCTGGATTGTGGCCTTCATCAGTGAGGAGCCTTGGATCTAAGAACACTGCACCTAGATCTTAGGATCTAATACAACCCTCCAAGAGCCACCTTTTATCTCTACTTAGCTGCAAAACTATGAGAATGAAATTTAAAACACAAAAAATATTTTCCATCTAAGCACAATACCTTGTATAGTCATATGGATCTGAACTCAGTTCAGCACCCATAGATTTTGGTGTCTTTGGCTTTTTAACAACCATAGCCACCACTATCCTATTAGTCAGGATTGGTGTTAAACCACTAAACATCACATGATCACTATCTCTTATACTAGCACATAATGGTTATTAAACAAGGCAAAATTCTCCATACAGTAGTGCCACCCTGTGCCAAGCAGAGTAATCAATGGATGCCAGAAGGCCTGTGCATAAAATCCCTATCTAGTGCCTACTCATCCAATATCCCCAGACTAGTTCTGGTTTTTGGCCTTCATCAGTGAGGAACCTTGGATCTGAGAGCACTGCACCTAGATCTTAGGATCTAATAGCCTCCAGAAAACTAGACTGGGGATATTGGATGAGTAGGCGTTAGATAAGGACTTTATGCACAAGCCTTCTGGCATCCATTGATTACTGTGGTTGGCAGAGGGTGGCACTACAGTATTTAGAGTTTTGCCTTGTTTAATAACAATTAGGTGCTAGTATAAGAGATAGTGATCATGTAATGTTTAGTAGTTTAACACTAATCCTGCCAATAGGATAGTGGTGGCTTTGGTTATTAAAGAGTCAAAGACACCAAAATGTATGGGTGCTGAATGGAGTTCAGACCCATATGACTATATAAGCTATTGAGCTTTGATGCAAAATATTTTTGTGTTTTCAATTCTCTTCTCATAGTATTGTCGTTAAGTAGCAATAAAAGGTGGCTGCAGGAGGGTTGCATTAGATCCTAAGATCTAGGTGCAGTGCTCTCAGATCCAAGGCTCCTCACTGACAAAGGCCATAAGCCAGAAACTAGTCTGGAGATATTGAATAAGTAGGCACTAGGTAGGGATTTTATCCACAAGCCTTCCAGCATCCATTGATTACTCTGGTTGGCACAGGGTGGCACTACTCTATGGAGAGATTTGCCTTGTTTAATATAGAAAAAGATACGATAATTAATTCGTACAGCTAATGCTAAAGAATAAACTGACAATTTTGGAGGATTCTAATACTAGGGTTAAAGATCGATTTCTAAAAGAAGTTAGAAATTTGTATAAAGTTTGTTATGAATACATTGAGCAATGGTCGGTCAACTTCACTCAACTAAATTGTTTGAAGTGGACTCGTGAATGTGAAGATGTTTCTTCAACAGTCGCTTTTCATAAAGAAAAATTTGAATGTTGTTGTTAATTGATGACAATTTTTTGTATAAAGAAATTCGAAGAGTAAATATGTATTTAAATGAAGAAAGACTGAGGAAATGGATAGATGAAAAAAATGAAAGTGGACAGAAGGTGGGTAGAAATATTTTCGCATTTTAAACAAGAATATATCTCCCATAAAAAATTAAAATAATTAATCTGCATTATGCTGTCCCGGATCTAGTGCTGCAGAAAGCGTGTTTTCGCTTGGTAATTATTACTGGAGCAGTGAAAAATCGCAACAATCCGTAAGGACATTAGTTGCAGTTTTCACGGTTAAAATCAACATGGGGAATGCAAGTTGTTGTACCGTCTGTGCGCTATTGGAAACAAATTCAGAACTAACCAAAAAAATTCATACGACGTAAAAATATGATTTCAAGAATTAAACGTTAAATAAATTTAAAATATTAGAATTAATATTAATTTTAATTCACTAAATATCAGCCTTTTACAGCTACTGTACATGCGCTTTAATGAGTGTTAAATAATAAATGAATACTTTTCAGTGCCCATACAAGATATAGCATTTAAGAAAGAATAAAATGAATCCACTTATTCTTTCCGAACCCAAATGTTTATATATGGGCAAATCTTAAGTACTGGCAAATAAAGCGTGAAGATAGATCCTTCACTTTAAATTACGGTTCATGTTGTCCGACAGAATGACGTTAACGAAATTACTTAGAATTTACTTAAACGTCACTTTCAAACGAAACTCAAACATATGTAAACAAGCATCTATTTCTATAGCGCGATGTTTATAATTGTAATTCACTAAATATCAGCCTTTTACAGGTACTGTACATGCGCTTTAATGAGTGTTAAATAATAAATAAAAGGCTGATATTTAGTGAATTACAATTATAAACATCGCGCTATAGAAATAGATGCTTGTTTACATATGTTTGAGTTTCGTTTGAAAGTGACGTTTAAGTAAATTCTAAGTAATTTTGTTGACGTCATTCTGTCGGACAATGCGAACGGTAATTTAAAGTGAATGATCTATCTTCACGCTTTATTTGCCAGTACTTAAGATTTGCCCATATATAAACATTTGGGTTCGGAAAGTATAAGTGGATTCATTTTATTCTTTCTTAAATGCTATATCTTGTATGGGCACTGAAAAGTATTCATTTATTATTTAACACTCATTAAAGCGCATGTACAGTAGCTGTAAAAGGCTGATATTTAGTGAATTACAATTATAAACATCGCGCTATAGAAATAAATGCTTGTTTATTAATTTTAGTATTATATTATTTTAAAAATACATGGTCGAATGGAGAAGTCTCAGTTTTTTTTTACAAACCCAATCACAATATCTAAAGAAATTCCATTCGTACTCTTTTTGTATAAAAAATAGTTGGTCATCTTAAATAATGACAATCGAGTTAATAAATGAAGTTTTTAGAATAACACTTTTTTAAATATAAAACAATAAATATTATAAATGGTCGTTTTAAGGTAATCATGATATTTATAATTATTTTAACACTAAATACTTTCGAAGTTTGACCAAAAAAATAAATAAATTTCAAATGAAATTATAACGTACGTAAACAACTGTTATGTGATGTACTGTAGCTTATCCTTAAACAAAGTCAAGAATCTCTCAGCAATTAGGCCCAGAGAAACCTGTTAGCCACTTTATTTTCCAATCCCCAGTCTATGTTTTCCCATATTCTGTTCCATTCCATTTCCACAACATAATCTTTGTCAACTCTACGGATTTTATACCTAAATCCCCCTTATCTTTTCACTAACCCAGCATAAAAATAAATAATCCACTTTCTGTATAATCCCTTTTTTCATATTTATTCTTCCATAACTTGACTATATGTACCCTTTCTTTTTTCAAGCATTTACATTCAATTAACAGATGCCTAATTTTTTTTTTTTAAAAGTGTCATAGCATCGGCCGGGATGCGAACCCGCAACCCGGGCAACTGCCTGCAAGTGCAAGGCAGTCGCGCTGACCTCTCGACCACCAATGCAAGACTTGCCTAATATTTTCTATTCCTTCCTTACGTCATTTACAGACTAAATCACCCATATTTTTCCATGTACATGTATTCTCTTGCTGCTAAACATCCCGTTCTAGCCTTAAATAATAAATTACTTTCGTACCTAATTCTGTATATTTCTATATATATTTAGACTCTTTTTGGTACCCTCTTTTTATTCTCCATACTAGTTCTCCATCTTTTTAACTTCGTATTCTTTATTAATAAATCTATGCTTTTATCCCATTCCTTACCACTGTAACATTCAACAATCCTCCTAACACAATCATCCCATCTTTTGTACAAATATACTGATATAAATTCTTTATCCAAATCTTTTGCATACCGTATTACCTTTCTCAGCCATCTTGTTGCCTGCTCTTTACTCATAACCCAATTAAATACTATTTTGGCTATTCTTTTATTATCTAAACTGCAATCTAACAAACATTTTCATTTTACTTTTTGCAGTAATCAAAACTGAAAGCGCTCCCTGACGGCTATATTCGTTTTCAAGTATCATGTGATATCTGCTTGATTTTTCAAATTTAAACAAGTGATTTACAAATTTTTAGCTTCCAACCCGTGTCATTTGAGTCCCAATATCTGAGGGAAAAGGCGGGTGTTTAAAATTCTATTAAGTGCTGAAACATTTTCAAGACTTATTGTTTATGCTGCGAAATTCATTTAAAGCTTTCATCACATTATTTACCGCTTTTTAAATACTGCTTGAAACAAATAGTAAAGTATAATAAAGGAAACTTATTTTTCGGTCTTCACTACAATTTGTGTAGTGTAGTATCCACGTGGTCTAATGTTAGAAGATAAGGTACTATATTATCTTTGACATTTTCGCGAATTTGACAAATAATTGTCAAGTTTGTCCCACGCAAATTTTTAAGTAACACTTCGGTAAATATTATGTGGTTCTGGAAAGAGACCTACACTTTTAACTGTTTAAAGGAAATAAAATATTTCTAGCAAATTACGGTAAAATATCATCCATTATCTGATTACCCGGACTCTTTATTTTAGGTAGATGCTTAGAGACGGGTATTTTTCTATTCATGCTTGTTTAATTTAGACACCAAATTATTTTTTAATATATCATTTTTTTTTTTTTTAATATATACTTCACCTTTATTTATAATCAATGATTGGAATAACATTTTATTCGACATTACATATATACACACACAAACGGGAGGAAACAACTTTTACAATACATTGTTTTCAATGTTACATCTTTTTTTTTTTGTGTTTCAGTTATCATTTTATATTATAAAATCAAACATAGGAAAGCAATCGTCTTACAAATAATAATATATCATTCCTTAATCATATATATTAGATATGTACAAAAAAATTGAAAAGAAACTGTTTTTTTTTTTTTAAATAGAGCAACAGATTAATACAAATAACATTCTAGTGTCTTAGACGCTGTTGCATCATATATCAAAATAAATACATTTATTACTAATACATGAAAACAAATATACATTTGCATACATACAGTAGTATTATGCTCGGCCTGCTATTGTTGGTGATTTGTAGCCCCAAGCTCTAACGTCATCTACCGAAGAGGGGTGTGCACATGTTCTTACAGATTTCCACACACGTCCAACTTGTCTGTGACAGCATACCTCATGAGTAAATCTGGTAACACTTCAAGCTGTACTTGACAGCAACTTCTCATTCTGAACATGGCCTTGACTCGCTGCATCAACCATTTAGATTGATAGCTATTGTCTGGAGAATGTACATTCAATGTTTCAGTTGTACTGTTGGAATAGTACTCTGATGCTATCTTCAAAGTGATTGACTATTTATTGCTGTTTTCCTAAACATTTGAATAGAGTGAATATCATCGCCCATTCTTGCCTTTCGTTATCTATTTATATATGCATTGAATTAAGGTGGAATGGTTGCTCCAATCTAAATAAGACAAAATCTGGAGTAGTCCATTATTTAAAACCACAGTGAGATATGGTATTCCATCTCCCTGACTTAAATTAGTACTGGAGAAAGTAGTTATGTATGTGCATTAGTAGGCATCTTCAATTTGCCTCACTCTGCTTGGTGAGTAGCTCCAGTGTCATTGTTCATCAAAGTCAAAACTGTAAGTTCAGCACAGCAGGATGACAACTCATCACTGAGATTGTGTCTCTTCTTCCTCATCTGATGAAGCTTTGCTGATGGCTAAGTGAAGTGTAGTTTAACATTAGTTGTTTTCAATGTCTGTGAAGTTGCTGTCCATCACCTGTTTTAACCACCTCTGTTTGTAGTCCTTTGATAATGAATGCTAAAATCCATTTGGCGATTGCCTTAAACATATCGCATAGACCATTACCACATATCTGCTTTTTTCTCTTTTTAGTTTCATGGTTTATTTTAAGGTTTAAAGTTTCTTATTAATGATAACCCATGCATTTTTTGATACAATGGACACTGCAGAGCCGATGTCTAGTTCCATTATTACAGACATATCATTAGTAATAACTCTGCATTTGAATACAAAATGAATGTCTCTCACATTGTATATACAGGCATTTAGTTTCTTAGATTTTTTAATTACTTTTCTGACAACTTGCTATTTCCTTGTGAAACCAAGGACTTTTGTATGCTTGCAGTTTTTAAGACTATGCTGGTTCTAACATGTAAAACGTGCGTATATTAATTGATCACATATATAATAATGTCCTTCATTCATTGTTGCTAATTTATACAAGCAGTAATTTTCTTTGAGCTAGGTTCTTGACACATCCAGTTTTCTGGTCAATGGCTTTAATGCTAGTGTCCATTTTGTTCAATGGACTTGCTTTTCTAGCTGTTGATTCCACCAAATTAGCTTGAAAAAAACAGAATCAAATGTTATATCTATTAAATGCTTGATCCTGCTGATGAAGTCTCTTAGGTCTCAAGTAAAACTATCTCACAGACCTTCATTGAAGAAGTCATTGAAATCAGATTTTTAAGCTAATTTTCTAATTTTAATAGCAAAATCTCTATGTATTTTGTAAAAAGATTGAAGTGGCATCTGTACAATATTATTAAGGGGTTTGGAATAAAATATTTTTTTTTATTTAATAAAGATAATACTTTATCAAAATCAGCTGGCACCTCAGGGTATGCTTGTTCTTGAAAACGCTTATAAGTCTGAGGTCTAATAATAGAGATGACCATGGCTAAATTTAAGTCAGGCATTTTAATTTGATTGGTTTGTAAATACAAGAGAAGTGGATTCTTGTAACTTAGTCAAATTTAGAATATGCCAGTTCAAATTCTTCCATTCAGACATGTTTTAGCATTATATTTTAGTTCCTCTTTTTGATGAGGAAGAAAACTAAATTAATTTTAGTGATGTATGAGTAACCCTCAAATTGATTTATCATCTTTATTTGATGAGCTATTGTTAGTCTATTTGTCACTTTTGTATAAAACCAAAATCTAATCTAACATGCCACAATGACAAGATTTTGTCATTTTCTTAACTTTCACCCAGCAGTGGGAAATATAAAAAAATTTCCTATCAACTGCACCATAGCTGTTGTGTTATATTGATGGTAATACATATAAACACAAATGTTATGTAAATATATTTTATAACATATATTTATTAATAATACACAGAATTAAATATACATTTACATATTTATAATATTTACAAAGGTTACACTCTGCCTGCTTCTGTTAATGATGTGTAGCTTCTAATTCTAAGATAATATATGGAAATGACTGAATGTATCCTTATGGATTTCCTACCATTTCCAGCTATCTTGTTACAGCAAGATTCATCAGTGAGTGTGTTGACAATTATAGTTGTACTTGACTGCTCTCCTCATGTCAGCATTTGGCTTTAGCAGCTTCAATTGTCAATATGGACTTGCCTCACTATGTTAACTGTTTACCTTAAGAATTATTGCCTAGAGCATGTAGATTCTGCTTTCAGCTGTACTGTGACAGTAGTTCTCAGACCCTACCTTCAAAAGATTTGAACATTTATTATCAGATCCTATCTCAAATGGAAACATTTGGATTTGGTCTCTTCTTCCCACTGGCTATGAAATATCCATTTGTATATACATGGGTTCAATGTGATAAATGTTCAATCCAATCTAGATAAGATTGGTTTTGGAGTAGTGCATTATATAATGACAAAGTGAGATGTGACACTAATTCATGTTTTATATTTGTAACCGTTATTCTCTTACAATATTTTCAGTTCAAAATTCCACTATTGGATGATACATTCTCATGGGAAAAAATTAATTAAGAGTGACCCTTAACTGTAGTGTGACCACAAGTTGTTAAAGATTTTTAAAACGCAAGTACTAGGAGAAGTATTATTCAATTCTGCAAGGTAGTAAATATTTAATCCTCTCCAAAATTAATTAACTGTCAACTCCTTTGACATATCATCAGTTGATGTCTTTGAGTTTTCTATAAAATCATTCATTAGATAATTTTTATCAAAGATTGCATCTTATTTTAGTTTAAACTGCTTATTGCTTTTATAGTTTTCAATTGAGTAATAACCTATGAAAACACTTACACTTATAGTACTGTATTATTTACTGCATTATATTGTAGATAATAGTATGTATAACAACCTAGTAAGAACAGTAAAAGCCAAAAGTCTCTTCATTTACCTCTTCTAAAAATAGTGAAGGAGAAAACATTATTAATCAGGTGATTACCTTTTATGTGTTTGTGTCAATGGAGAAATAATGGATACTAATGTATTGACCTATATTGAATCATATATTGAACGATTAATTATATTGATTATGAACTGGCTCATCTTCATTATAAAACATTGTCAGTGCATTGTGGGATGAAATTTTCTTAAATATCAATTCATCTTTACTGAGCTGTAGCCTCTCCTCTCCACATTTTCCCACACTTTTCCATATTTCATTGATCTGTCTCACTTGTGATCTCTTTCTGGCTTATCTACAATCTTTTGTAATCCAGTTTAAAAATGTAAATGTCCATTTCTATCATCTCTTCTAGCAATATGTTAAGCCAAATCAACTTTACTCTCTTAATTTCAACAATGTCAATAACACATGCTTGTACTTTTAGTCATGTATTTTTTTCTCGATCTAATCTTGTTTCTTCTAACATGCATCTTTATATACTTCTTTGAGTAGTCTGAAGCCTACATTTATTGCTCTTCTGTTAAGGTCTCAGTTCCATAAGTAATAATTGGTAAAACAACTTAATTAAAAACCTTATTCAATCACATAAGGATATTTCCTTTTAATATTATTTCTGGCAAAAGTGCTCCAGCCAAGATGAATACTGTGATTAATTTCAAACATTATGTTTCCATCTGTAGTAACAAACTGATCAAGGTATTTCTAGTTATTAACTTCTTCTAATTCAACAATATCAATCGTTATTTTCATTTTTTAAGAAAATCCATTGAATATTACTTTAGTGCTTTTAATGTTTACATTTGATAACTCTTGTAACATTTTCAAAAGCATTACGTTCAAAAACAACTATATCATTGCAAAATCAAAATGACAAATTACTTTTCCTGTTTTAGCTTCACATATTTATTCCCAAAATACTTATTGCAGCACTGCTGTAAAAAATTTTGGAGATATAAAGTCACCCTGTCGTGCATTTATCTCAATATTAACCTTCCTTGTATTATCATGTAATCTATTTGCTGCTGTTGCATTTTTAACCATATTCTTTAAAATATGAATATTGTGGGTATATATACATTGATAATCCAAAGTATTAATCACTGAGAAAATGCTTATAAAATCAAATGCCTTTTCATGATGTACAAGTCCAATGTATAATGGCAACTCATATTCATTTGTTCTTTTGATAACTCCTCTCAATTCTGGAATATGATCCAATGTACTAAAACCACTTTTGAATCCAGCTTGGTATTTTGGTTGATTGAAAGCTATAGTTCTTTGAAGATGATGTGTAATTATCTTGGAAAAAAGTTTGCATAAAATTGATAAAAGACAGATAGGGTTGTTAATTTCTAATATCTTTTTTAAATAACATTTTAAAAATATTAATACTGCATTCTTCCAATTATATGCTATGTCTTTATCAGTTAGACATTTGGTATATAATTTCACCAAAAAAAAATTATTCTTTCTCCTTCCTCTTTTGGTATATCAATTATATAAATAATATTATTTGATTGGCTGATGGTAATCATAAGCGCTTGAGAGGTTTGCACTCTCTCAATTATTTTTATATCAATTATAATTTTATCATTACACAGAGCTTTTCCCTTTTTTATAAATTTATTTGCATGTCTCACTTCTTCACTTAAAATCCTGGGCAATCCAGAAGATGTAACTGTTTTAGAAGGGTACTTGTTCTTTATTAATATATAATTCTTGATTGAAATCTTCTATCCATTTATTATGTTCTTTCACTTTTTAGTAAAAGTTCTATCTTTTTTTATTGTAGATATGTTCCCTACCAATATCTAAATGTTGTTTTACATTTTTAAGAATCTTATTCTTTTTTATAGCTTTCCTTTTTAGTTCACAATTATATCATTATTAACTCTTTTTAGCATCATTTGACAAAATTTGTGATATTCAGTCTTCTTAATGCATCATTTTTATATATCTTTACATTCTCAAGTCCCAATAGAAATTTTATTGGACATTTGCTGCTTTTTTCTACAATCTATTTTTGTTGCAGTTTTTAAAAGTATATCAGTTATTTATTTATAAATTTCACTCAAATCTGAATGATGTTCAAAATCTGCTAATATTTGAAAACGATTTGTAGGTTCCAATTTAAATTTATTAGAATGCTTCTGAAGAAAGCAATATCAACTGGGAATATTATTGTTCTTAATAATTATCTCTCTTTAGTTTTGCATTAACATGTATCTTGCATCTAACTTTTCGATAATCACTCCCTCTTTGAATTTATTACAATCTTCAAATTTGTTAGTCAAAATATAATCCATTTCTGCTGTATGTTCATTTGGATGCTTCCATGTCCATGTCCTTTTAACACTTTTTTTATAGAAAGAATTCATAATAGGTTTTTCTTTTTTGCAATCTCCACAATTGTATGACCTCTCTCATTTTTACTACCATAAGCAAATTTACCTACAATACTTTCATCTTTCACTTGCATACCAATTCTACCATTAATGTCATTATAACAATGTTAAATTATTGTTTGATCTGATTAAAAAGTTTTTCTACATCCATATAAAAATTCTTTACTACTTCATCATGATTGAAACTTGTTAAAAGATGAACCTGAATTATCTGCATTTGGTGTCACTTATTAATTAGAATAACTAATCAAACCTTTCTGTGTGACACACTATCACTTTCCACACTGTTGTTCTTCCATTTTCTATTCATATTCAATTCCATTCCACTTGTGTGATTTCCAAATGTGTGTGCTTTTGTAATAGAGTACATGTCAACTTTTTATATCAATTGTCCCTTCATCTTTTCTTTGAGCTGCACAAAGTCCTAATATATCCCATTTAAAATGAAACAGTTCTTCAAATTCATGGAAATATTTATTCAAATAAAAAGGATCTGACATTGTAGGTACCTAACTAAATGGTCACTATGAAATGGAAGGCTGCTTCAGCAATCATGAAAGTATCAGAACCCTCGACCTTCAGTTCCTGAGCATTGCCTGGGTTTGTGACATTCAGCTTTGTAAGAATAAGGGTCATAATTTATTTTTGTCTGTCATGATAGTACATAACTATTAGTAAAAAAATATTTTCATTCACACATACATTCATTCTATTTTTAAGAAATCTCAACTGATATTTCAGTTAAGAGCTATCAGGTAATGAAAGAAAAAGACTGTGTTTCTTGATCTTAAACTCAGAGGTATGAAGCCAAGAAACTCCCCATGCTGGCTGAAACTAGTTGATGAGCACAGCATCCATGCTCATATAACACAAATAATCACAGGGTAATAACACCTGCACTAAAAAATACAAATGGAGTGGCCAATATGAATGTACCCTGCTCAGTTCTTTTATGGCCTCCAAGTTCAATGCAGCAAACTTTTTTCTGAAGCCATGGACATGCTACTGGAAAATCAATTCTCAGGCATATTTAAAATTTAAAACTTTGTTTTCTTTATTCCAAATTTGAAACCATATCATAGAAATAGAGTAAAAATATGCTTTTTCATGTTAGGTTCATATATATATAAAGTTTTTTAATATCTATTTTAATAGACTGACATAAATTATCTCACACAGATTTGGAATCCTGAGAATTTTTTATAGTTGATGATCAATAAGGTAAGGTGATATATAATTTATGATGAATTATTCAAATTGGACTAGGCCCCAAGTAGTATTTCATAAAAGTAAAGAAATAGAGCATAACAGCAGAGAAGAGATCATAACCTGGAATGACGGTTGGGGAACTATAGTCAATTTATTTATCCACAGAGATGAAGCATGGATAAACACAGATTACATTTTATTGTATTTTATCTACATTTAAATAAATATTAATTTTATTGTATTTACTCATCGTGGCTTCAAATTTAATTTGGCCCCAATAATAATAACAAAAATGATTAAATAAATCATGTATGTTTTGGCAATCTAAAAAAAATAAGCAATAATGTAAATATTAGTTTTGTGCCCTTTTTCACCAATATATTCTTTAAAAATAGTTATAAGTAATATACAAGTTTATTTTCTTTAATATTACTGTAAAGTTCCATTGGCATCTAGTCTAATCTGAATAATCCTTAGTGAATTATATTTCATCCTTCATCGTCAATTATAGAACAAATTCAACCGGTTCAAAATATGTGTAAGGCAATTTCTATCAAATACATTCTTTAATATTATCTAAATAAAAATATGAAGGCAGATTTAATAACAATCAGTTAACGTGTTTCGTTGCACATACTGTCACAACATGCATGTTCTGCCATCTTTTTTTTTGTAATATTATTATCTAACAAAATAACGATCCATAAACAAAATTAATAAAAAAATTATCTATTGTGAAGAATATAATATATACATATTATATAATGAGCTCACATATAAGATCTCAACAGGCTTTTCAAAATATCCCCAACCCCAGACCGGTTTCTGCTACTGGCTTTCTCAGTGAGTTCTAGGACATTCAAGCATTAGATTAAAAATACCAGGCCAAGAACAGCACATATTCTAATGGATAACTATTAAGTAAAATATCTGAAACTTTCAGATATTCATATGTCTTCCAATCCAGCTATCCTACCTAAATAGCCATATGGGTCTGAACCAACATTGGATACACCATATATTAATAGATTTAGCAATGTAAAATCTCCAATGCCTTAATAGCAGAAAATAAAAATCCAAAGAAAATCCGAGTCCCTCACTGAAGAAGCCAGTAGCAGAAACCAGTCTGGAGTTGGGGATATGCTGCAAAGCCAGTTAAGAGCTTATATGCAAGTTCATTATATAACATTTGTAATACAAGCTTTTAAATTAGGTTATGTGTCACCTGACTTGATTTATTGTTTAATTTTATTTTTTGCTACTAAGGCTTTGGCAATTTTATATTGTTAAAGCTATTGATATATGATGCATCTAAACTTGGTTCTATCCATATGGCTATTTAAGTTAGATAGATAGATTGGAAGACTTATGAATGTCTATAAATTTCAGATATTCTACTTAATAGGTGTCCATTAGATAAAGTGCTCAGATTGGCCTGGTATTTTTAATCTAATTTTTGAATATCATAGCACCTCACTGAGAAAGGACATAGCAGAAACTGGTCTAGGGTTGGGGATATTTTGCAAAGCTTATTAAGAGCTTGTATTACATTTGTAATAGAAGCTTGTTAAATTAGGTCCTGTGACATCTGACTTGATTTCTTTGTTCTATATACTACCACAGAAAAACAATGTGTATTAAAGATAATATATAATGTTAATACATTGGAAATTAATGTTAAGAAATCATTTTATTCTTGTAAGCAATAAATTCATACCTAAATGTGGCCAAACACATTCTATTTTTACTACTAATAAAAAAATTGTATGTATGGATGATAACTTTCCATTGGATTGACTATCCATCAGTTTTGAAATATATAAAAAATGAGCTATTATATCATGAAAATTAGTGGATAATCATGACATTATCTGGCTCTATCTCATTTTCATATTCTTTTGTGGCTTAAAAATTTTGAACATATTTATATAGTTAACACTCCCTAACTACTGCTTTTCATGATATCTGTACATATGGTTGTTCTTTGTTATATCATTGATTTGGATACTTTTTATTGAGTTCTCTTTAACAAAGCCACATATTTCTAAGAGCAGTTAATTTATATCCTTAGTTTGTGAATAAATAAATAAAACTGATGAAAACTAGAATGACTTTTTTTTAAGAATATGATCTATAAAGTTTATTAATAGTAATATTAATAATATCACATTTTAAAACAATCAGTTGTTCCAAATGTCACTTTTTCACATAAAACATCATATAATAAGCAGACATGAATATTTTCATGGAAGTGGCATTATAAAACTTTATTGCTAAAAAAGTTATTTCACAACATTTATTCTAGTTTTGGCAACTTCATTTTTAACTTATATATTGAGATGGTTATGTCTCATGGCATATGACAACATAGTAGTATGTGGATATGCATCATATATAAAAGCCCTATTTTTTCTGTTGTCTAATTGGTCAGTGAATGTAGACCAAATCCACATGCATTACCTTTGTGTGAAGAAAGTCATTTCACCATTAAATAAATAATGCTGTGAAAAATCACCATGAGTGGTTTTACCTAGAGATATAGTATATATTTTGCAGTGAAGGTTCCCATCCAGCTGGAGAAACAGCCACACATGCTGATTGATAATTCATAATTAAGCTTTATCTAGATGCAGGGAACCACAGATAAACACCTCATGTTGTATTTATATAAAGTGGGTTGTTTTAAATAATTCATTTAAAAAATGTCATTTTAGAACTGATAGACACATATAGGACAATATTATTTTAAATTGTTTAATGATTAGATTTTTAAATTTTAAAGATTGTAATTAAGAGCAACATGCAATGGTGATCGAATTATTTAGAAATTTATATTTAAAAAAAAAAAATTTAAAAAAATCTTTTAGACTATAAAAGAAAAAAAGACATTTTAAATTTAAAGATGTTGATAATTAATCAATGAACAATTAACTGTTAAAAAATTGATAGTACTTTGTTTTTTAAAAAAACACTACACTCTACAAAGAGAAATTTGCTATGAAAATAACAAATGAATTTTATATACGTTCAATAAAGGAATTAATCATGGAAAGTATGTATTAATAACTTTTTCTATTTTGTCAAATTAAATACATGATATAAATGTATGTGCACATACACTTATAACATCATCAACCATTATCAATCCACTGCAGTATGAATGTCTCTCCAAGTTCAAACGATCTGCTCCGATCTTTATCTTTTTTCTCCACATCACCTCTGCACACTTTCTCATTTCATTGATCCATCTCACATGTGTTCTCTTTCTGGGTCTTTTACAATCTTTTGGAATCCAGTTTAAGATTTCAATTGTCCATCTATTATCATTTCTTCTTGCAATATATCCAGCACAACCCAACTTCAGTCTTTTAATTTTTTCAATGAAGTCAATAACACCTGTTTGTTCTCTTATCCATATATTGCATTTTCGTTTTCTCCTTGTTACTCCAACATGCATCTCTTCATACTTCTTTGAGTGGTCTTAAATCTCTATATTTCTTATCTATTAAATGTCCAAGTCTCAGATCCATAAGTAAGAACTGATAAAACCCATGTATTAAAAACCTTTCTTTTCAAATACATAGGTATATTTCCTTTTAGTATCAAGTTATTACTACCAAAAGTACTTTCAACCAAGTTTAATTCTATAATTAATTTCATCCATTATGTTTCCAATTGTATTAATAATCTGACCAAAATATTTGTCATTTTTAACTTCTTTAACTCGTCATAATCAATTTTTATTTTCATATTTTGAAAACATCCATTGAATGTGACTTTAGTCTTTTTAACCTTTATCTTTAGTCCTACTTTCATAGGATAACTCCTGCAACTTTTTGTGCAGCTCTAAAGCATTATCTGCAAATCCACATACATCATCTTCAAAATCTAAATGACTTAAATAATCTCCATTTACTTTCATTCCTTTAAATTCCCATTTTAATCCACAAAATTCTTCTTGTAGCGTGGCTGTAAAATGTTTTGAAGATATGGAATCACCCTATCACCCTGTTTTATACCCATCTCAATGTTGACCTTCCATGTATCATTATGTAATGTAGTTGTTGCTGTTGAGTTTTTATAAATATTCTTTAAAGTACGGCAACATCCTGGATCAATACCTTGATGATTCAATGCTTTATTCACTGAAGAAATGTTTATAGAATCAAATGCCTTTTCATAATCTAAAAATCCAAAGCATAATGGCAACTCATATTCATTTGTCCTTTCTATAACTTCTCTCAATATCTGAATATGATCTATTGTACTAAAACAACTTTTAAATCCAATGTTCTCTGTAAATAAGTTGTAATTTTTTTGGTATAAAATTTGAATAAAACTGATATAAGGTTGATAGGTCTGTAATTTCTGTTATGTTCTTTATCACTTTTTTTAGAACATTCATATTAATACTGCATTCTTCCAATCATCTGGTACATGTTTATCATTTAGATATTTGATGTATAAATTTGCTAAAAATATATATTTATTTCTTCACCTGCTTCTTTAAATATATCAATTGTAATTCCATCATTACCTGGAACTTTTCCTTTCTTCATAAATTTAATTGCATGTCTCATTACTTCATTTAAAATTCTGGGCAATTCGGAAGATATAATAGATATAGGAGGTACTTCTTCTTTATTACTATATAATTCTTGATAAAAGTATTCTATCCATTCCATAATGTCATCTCTCTTTTTAGAAATTGTTCCATTTTTTTTCTTATTGCAGATATAAATTTCCTACCAATAACAAAATGTTATTTTATATTCTTAAGACTTTTATTCTCTTTTACAGATTGTCTTGGTAGTTCAGTTTTATTTTTTCATATCATTTTGAGGCATTCAATCCTTTTTAATGCATCATTTTTTGTATATCTTTATATTCGTTCTTTTCTTCATAAACTCTAGTCTCAGTAGAAATTTTGTTTGTCAATTGCTGCTTTGTTCTACCAGCTATCTTTATTGCAGTTTTTAAAAGTGTATCACTTATTTTCTTATTAATGTTATTAAAATCTGAATCATGTTTAAAATCTACTAATACTTGAAACTGAATTGTAAGTTCTAATTTAAATTCATTAGAGTGTTTCTGAAGATTAGGAATATCAACTTAAATATTGTTTTTCCTAATAATTTTTGTCTCTCTAGTTTTTCATTAACGGGTATCTTACATCTTATTAATTGATGATCACTTCCTGTGTTAAATTTATTAAGAGCATTACAATCTTGAAAATGTATTTTTTGTTGGTCAAAATATAATCAATTTCTGCTGTACTTTCATTGGGATGATTCCATGTCCATTTCCTTTTAGCATTTTTCTCAAAACAAAAATTCATAACATAAGATTTTTTTATGCAAACTCCATAAATCTATGATCTTTCTCATTTCTATTACCATAACAAAAATTACCTACAGCACTTTCATCTTTCATTTGTTTACCAATTCTAGCATTAAAGTCTCCCATAACAATTTTAAAATGTTGCTTACTCTGATCAAAAGCCTTTTGTACATCTATATAAAAATCTACTACTTCATCACTATGACAACTTGGGGCATAAACATGAGTCATCTGCATTTGGTATTTGCTATTATGTTGGGTGACTAATTTTGCCACTCTGTCAGATACTCCATGAACCTTCACAGTGTTGCTCTTCCACTTTTTATTTATAATGAATCCTACTCCACTTATTTTGAATATTTGTGCTTTTATAGTAGATACTCACATTTTAAATCAATTGCCTTTTCACCTTTTTTCAAACTTCACAAAATCCTATAAAGTCCCATTTAATATAAAACAGTTCTTTTCATTCTTGCAATCTTCTTTCACTGAAAGTGATCTGCAGATGTAAGTATCTAAATAAAAAGTCATCATCAAATGGTAGCCTGGGTCCATAATTAAGGGATTCTTAGCACTCTTCTTCAGCCACCAACCACTGCTTTGTGTTGGTGATTTTACAGCCACCTGGGAATAAGTGCCATGATTTATTTTTGTCTGTCATGACTAAATATCTATTGGAAAAATATTTATCATTTACACATACATTCATTCTGCCTTATCAGGCAACTAAAAAGTAACACCATAGTGTTTCTTGATCTTAAACTCAGAAGTAAAAATCCAATAAACTCACCATGCTGGCTAATGCATGTTAGTAGGCAGCCCATTCATGTTTATATACTATATCAATAGTCATGAAGTAATAACAGCTGCAATGACATCAACATATGGGGTAGACATTAGGAATGTACCCTGCTCAGTGTTTTAAGGCCACCAACAGTAATCATAGGGACTGCTTTCAGTTAATAACAAACTCCTTTCAGCAGCCATACATTTCTATATGCACATATATATGTTAACAAATTTTAATTCACATCTATGTGCGAATATCAATGCATGTCAGATAGACACTTATATGTACAATTTAATTATTTTTTATTTTGTTAAATGTCATTTGAAATATAATCATTGTATATTTAAAATAAAATCTTTGTTTTTACTTCACCTTTGATTAGTAAGTTTTAAATTGCGCATTATGCAAAAAAGTGAAGATTAGTATTATTAGAAAAGAATTGTAAAACTTAACACTTTCAAAAAACTTAGGTCTCCATATTCATAACCTATCTTGAGAGTGTTGGCTTACATTGAGATTTTAAGAGCTGTAATTTATGCAAAATTTATTCAAAGTTTTTTTTCATAAAAACTATTTTGTGGAGATTACCTAGAACAATTCTTTTCAGTTTATTGCATAGTTATCATTTGCAATAAAGCATGCCTTTTATCTTTTATTTCATTACATTCAGTGCACAGTGACATTGCCATACTAGGTTCAAACACATGGCCTGTTGTTTTTTTTTTGGTGCTCAAAGAATATGGATTTGTTTTCAGTATTGTTTAGAGCTCTCCTTATAAATAGTGATGTTGAGATGTTCTGGTGGTGATGTTGGCATGGGTCTCTCCATAATATGCTGCTCTACATCCATTGGATGGCATGAAATTTTGTAAACTGCTTGGGCTATTTGATCAGGATATTTTATCTTTGGTATTGCTTATCATTCTGTTTGTTGAAGGTGGGGTGTGGTTTCCTAATTCACAGGACTCAGCAAATATTTTATATTTCCTAGCAATTGATGGAATGTCACAATTAAATGCATATCAGAAAATCTCCAGCACAATGTTAAAATACCTGGATATTCAAGTTCATAGAGACCTTCACCAACTTACCTATGCCATGATAGTCAGGCCATTGAAAATTTGAGAATTTATACATTCAAACTCAAACTGACCCAACTCACATAAATTGGCTGGACTCACACTCTTCCTGCACAGAAATCATAGACTATGTAAATGTAAAGCTGACTGCAAAAAAAACCTCACAAATTATATTAAAGAACTGGAAGATCTTGGAGTTTCACACAACATTATCTACAAAAAGATTAGGCAATTTCAAACTAAGCTACAAACTAACACAGTTAGAAACAGTAACCAGGAATGCTGCCATCTTACATACCATCAATTGCTAGGAAATATTATAAAATATTTGCTGAGTCCTTCAAATTAGGATTCCACCCCTCACCTTCAACAAACAGAATGAGAAATAATATCAAAGACAAAATACCTTCTGATCAAATAGCCCAAGCAGTTTACAAAATTTCATGCCAACCAATGAATGTAGAGCAGCATATTATGGAGAGACCCATGTCAACATCACCACCAGAACATCTCAACATCACTATGGTTACAGGAGAGCTCCAAACAATACTGAAAACAAATCCATATTCTTTGATCACCAGAAACAGACCATGTATTCGAACCCACTATGGCAAGGGCACTGTGCACTGAACGTAATGATATCAAATGAAATATAAAGAAAACACGCTTTATTGCAAATGGCATCTATGCAATAAACCAAAAAGTATTGTGCTTTGCAATCTCCAGAAAATGTTCTTTATGAAAAAAAAATTTGGAATAAATTTTCCATAAATTACTGCTAAGCTTCACTTAAAATCTCAAGGTAAAATGACACTCCCAAGATAGGCTATGAATACAAAGACCTAAGTTCTCTGAAAGTGCTAAGCCTTATAATTCTTTTCTAATAATACTAAGCTTCACTTTTTTGCATAACGCGCAATTTAAAACTTTTTGTATATTGTAAAATATACATGTCTGTGCATATATATATATATATATATATATACACATGATGTATATAAGCACATTAAGAGAAATTTTAAATGACAATGTGTTTTTGTTATTGTATTTTAATCAAAATAATAAGACTTAATTGATACTATAATAATCACTTTTTTATTAGTATTAATAAACTTGCATTCAATTGTTAAAATTATTTCAGCATTTCTAAATATTTTTAGGATATTATGTATTGCATCATCTTTTGGTCACAATGACAGTTATAGACCTCATTCTCTGAGCTATATTTATGAAAAATGGTCTGATTATATGAATGGGGTGGTATATTAGTGCAGAGGCATCCACTTGATAATCATGCTAATAATTGACAAGAGTCCTGGATTAACATGGGGATTCTTTTCAAAGCCCATGCACTATTTTGTTTTAGATTAGTCATATTAGAATTTAAGATTATATTTGGCCAGTACACTAATGGACCTTCTAAGTTGCCAGAGCATTGATGATGATCAGCATTTTGATATCCTAATATTATAGTTTGAATTTTTATGGTTGTATACTTTCTATGGATGAGTACTTAACTTGGTGCATCTGACTTAATGATTAAATAATTGCCCCAAGCTGGAAAAAGCTAGATAGTTTACCTGGTCTACAGTAGACCTATTTCATGTCCTGTGGTAAGATTGACTGGATTTATATTGATTGCTGATGCTGGCTGATATATGGTTAATTATGCTTATACTTAAGATAGTTAGCTGATGATCTGGCTCATATCTCAGAGAGAGGTTCCATACTCTCATGCTTTTATAATATATAACATTTCTTATACAACTATTCTTATCTTAATTAGTATTAAAAAGTACGTTAATATTACATCTTATATCCAGGTGCAAACATCTTCTTATTAAATCACTCTGTATATCCTATCATGTTACCATTTATTGTCCATACTAAAGTTACTGTAATTGTAAGGAACTTCAACTCAGACTTTCAAGCACCCTATATATATTCAATCCATATTATATAACATAAACACATGATCACATACATGTGACATAGATAAATGATCTCCAATATATATATATTTCATGTTGAACCAGCACTCATACCTATTATAGTAGACTTACTTACTTTACTTCACATATTTTCAATCTTGGGATTGTGTTTTATAATTGATGATGAATGGAAAGCAAAATATAATTCACTATAGAACCTAGCCACCCAGTTGTATTTCATGATAGTAATGTAATGATAAATAGGGCCAGAGTAAAAATGATGACCTGAAGAAAATTGGAGAACATAGGTCAATCCATTTACCCACAAAGTTGGAGCATGAATAAATAGAAGATACATTTTACTGCATCCCTAGTCACAATCAAATACAAATTAACTTTAATATATTTACCAATCTCAAGTTCAAATTTTGTTTGGCCCAAATAATAATACCAATAGATTAAAATTATGTAAATATATTGTGTATATTTTGGCAATCTAAATAAAATATTTAAAAATGTAAATATTAGCTTTCTACACTTTCTTATCAATACATTTCTTATGTATACCTAATATGTATATGTATTTTCTTTAATACTGCTGTAAAATTCCATTGGGCACCTAGGCCAATCTCAATAATCCATAGTGAATTATACCTCACCATCTCTGATACATCAACTATAGAAGAAAATCACATGTTCAGAACATGTGTAAGACAAAGTGCGTTAAATAAATCCTTTAATATTAACTAAATAAAACATACAAAACCAGATTTAATAAAAATCAGTTAACATAATTAATTAGTCACACACAAAATTCATATAAAAAATTAATGCTCTCAGATTTTTTTGTAGTGTTATTATCAAACAAAATAAACTGTAAAATAAATTTTAAAATTATTTATTCCAAAGATTCTTATATATATATATTGAAACAGTAAGATTCGTATTCGAATCTTAAGTTTCACCTTTTTCTGTCGTCTCTCACTGACCGGTCTATCCCGCCCAAATTTAAACTTTTTGATATCGAATTGTGTGTGTAACAATATTAAAAATGTATAAATATATGTAGAATTCAGCTTAAACACGCACACATTTCGATCTCAAATTAAAGGCAATAAATAGGGATAAAATAATATAATTTAGATTTCTTTTAGTTATATAATTTTGTATAATTTTAATCATTTATTTTGGATTATAAAGTTCGTATTTATTGCTTTGTTTAAATTTCATTTAATAATAATTCTAAAAATATCTGATGTAATATTTAATTAAAAGTTAAAATAATCTTATGTTCCCTTTTTGTTTTTGAAATTTAAAAGCATCGGTCAGTGATAGATAATAGATTAATTAAAGAAAAATTCCCCAAAATTAATTAGTAAATGTAAAATGTAAACAATAGAATGGCAGCTTTCTTTAATTAAAAACCAACTAAATGCATTGATTATCCTCAGGGCAGATTAAATAGAACCTAAAAATATCTTAACAAAAATGTGAAAGATCAAGATAAGAAAAGAGGCCATCTTAGACTTGCTGGAGACATTCACTTAAACTTTAGCTTTGCTCTCGATCACTGAGAGTCTCCAAAAATATAAAAATAATTTGTTCCTGCCAAGGTATGACCGAGTAAAGCACCTAGATTATTCTCCATCGGGAGATGGCCTATCGGATGCTGAACTTTCCATTGCCCGTCATAAATTCACCATGAAGATCTGCTGCCTGAAATAAATGAAAAAGCTGCTGCTGCCATGAAATTAAATGAAATATCTAAATACAAGAAAGACTTGCCACTCGTGAACTTTTTGCTGCTAAACTAATGGAATCAGAAAACTTCTTATAAAACAGGTACCTGTCTGTGTTCAAACTCTAGAGTACTCTAATAATATGCTATAGCTCTTCTTCATAATACTTATCTAAATTATAAAATGTAAAAACTATCATTTGTATAACTAAAATTGAATAATTAATTTAATGTGTAAATTTCTCTAATAATCTAGCTTACCTCACTCTATCTTTCGTGGGTGCGTATTTCTATAATCAACATGTTTATCTATAGTTATTATTTAATTATTGCATGCTCATAATTGTCTCAATTTTCAAAGTAAATCTATGATCGCTTGAAACAAAGAATGCGTGTCAAATTTTCATTAATATTTACTTTCCTTAATAACTTCACTTTCATATAAATCGACACGCATTCAGTGCATCATTTATTGTAATGCAGGGTCTACTACTTCGCAAATGGCTGGCATATTAGTTGTAATAACTCCCAGTTTATATATATTTTGTATTTATTAAATTTAATGAATAATTCTAGAAAATCCCATTTCTTTGAGAGTCGCCAGAGTTCTTGAGTAAATGTTGGTAATGTAGGGCCAAGTCAGAAATCTATTTAAATCTCATCATAACCGTTTATACAGTATACATGTGTTACGTTTTAGAGACGCGATGACCCATTCCGCCGTGAAATTTCCGGATTCTTCAGGGTTGAAATTAACCCCAGTCGTCCTACACAAGCGGGCTTAATGGGTGCTCCCGTAGGATTTGACAATGTCATGCAGCCAGCCGGCAAATTGCGCCACGTACCGCTTGTCCCTGGTTATGCTTATGTGACACCTTACTTTGTCGGGCCGCGGCAGAGACCAGTCCGACATTCTTATAAACCCATTCGCGGCCTTGCAGTTTCGATATACTGCCATTCCATATCGCCTTTCTAAAGCGTACCACGTGTTCCTTTGCTCAATTCTATTATTCTATATATCACTCCGCCTCTGCATTATCTTCATAATTCACTCTCAAATAAATGTTTGCCCTTAGTTATAAATAAATATTTTAATTAAATAAATATATGTCTGCCATTACTCTTATAACCCATACTTTAGACTCTTGCATTGCAAAGGTATAAATCCCTCCATGCATGCATTAGAAATACTCACTCGAGAATTTTAGGTAGCTAGATTACGCCTTCAAATAAATGTATTCCTTTTGTAAACATTTCAGTATCGGAAATACCGCTACTGAAATCCTCAATATAAAATAATGTCTAAATAAATAAAATGTATTCTTTAAAATATAATCATGTCGCAAATCCCGCTACTGAAGCTGTTAGTCCATAAAATATTATTAGATTGTGTTATTAAAATGTATTAATAAATAATTTTAAACTATACGTCTGCAGTTACGTTTCATTTATTCGATACCCATTCTATATAATATTTCCTCGATTATGTAAATATGAATGTTTAATTAATATTAGTTTGGTTATTGGCTAACTCGAGAAAATCATGAGTCTCTTGCATATCCCTGACCACCGTGCCTAAGGAAATATTTACTAATGTCGCATCAGATGCGTTGTTTCGTGGATTGTATTGTGGAATCGATAAACTATGTTCGAACTCAGTACCACGGGTGGCTTCGCTACTCGATGGTGCTGCTGTTCTGTATGGTGGTCGAATTCTGCACTATGTTTACGAGTCACACGTTTTCTGACCGTTACAAT
>JAQFVV010013518.1:0-107445 GCA_028023455.1 Epiperipatus broadwayi | reverse complement strand
TGAAACCCTATCCTATAACCTCCATCTTCTTCACTTATCTACTTTACTATATTTATAATTGCCCAGGTGCCAATTCTTATGCAAAATAGAATAAAATTTATAATTATAAATTATATTTAAATTTATTTAAAAGAAAGATTTTATATTGAAATTATCTTAAGTGGGCTTAGCTCAGTTGAGGTTAGGTGGATGGTCTTTATATATCAGGGCACAAGGATGATAAAAACATCTACAGACAATAATATTATAAGATTAATTGAAATATGTTCAGGGCGTCTGTTCAATACTAAACTATTGCGCAATCATAAAAATGTTCTTTTAATAGAAGTTCATATTTAACATAGAATAGATAATCATTAGGACCGGGTACTTTTTTTATCTATATCACTATCTACTCCAAGCAAAGTGAATAGTGTTATTGGTATTATAATACTGAAATTTATTACCACCAAACAAATTTAACTAAAACTAGAATTATTTTGACAACCCATATCTTCCATTAACTACTACTATGATAATTAGATGTGTGTGTGTGGAAATGAAGAATCGAAGCGTATATAATCAAGGAATTCCTATAAGCCTGTTGAATTCAATAAAATATTTATTATAAAAAAATAAAATCAAAAATAAATCATAACTAAAAAAAAATATTATTGATACCTTTATCACCCATTACATTTTTCTGTGATAAAATGAAAATTGACTACTTTTTAATATGTGCAATTATATATCTACTAATATGTGCATTTGTTTATATAGTTAAATATCATGAATTTCCAAATTAAGTATCCTATTAAATTATCTATAATGCTTTGATGAATAATAAAATTAATAATCTTTTAGAAATATTATAGAATTTTAAATAACACTTTGTCTGTTATAATTATTATATATTCCATCTTTAGCATTAACTGTACAAAATTAGAGACAAGCATGGGACTACAAAATACTAAAACATCTTAATCTATATATACTTAATCTAATCATTCCTGACCATTTCTTATCATTAACTATATTTTCAATCTACTTCCCTACATAATTAAACTTATAACTTGACAAGGTTTTAATTGCTTTATTTTTTTTAAAATATAATAATCATTATCGAAATTCAGCTTAATAACATAATTAAAAAATAATAATAATAATAATACGTAACATCATGCACACATTCAAACATATATAATCAACCTATAGTATAATCTTTGGATTATACCAAACAAAACATTATCATATCATAATATATATATGAAATTACATTACTTCATTTGTTTAAAGGTACACAAAACACACGCAAAAAAAAAAAAATTATTTGTCAATACCTCATTATTACATGTAAAATGTTTTTTTAAAAAAATTTGAAAGTTATGGAACACATATATTAATTTAACCGACATCAGAATTAAGATAAAAAAATGTCTATCCATTGTTAAAGCACATTTTTGTTAAGAATGACAATAGTCTTTTTCCCCTCAAAATTTTGTGATAAGCTTTATAATGACATTTGCATGCATTGAAAATTATCCTGTTACAGACAACGTGTATAGTGAAGTGATATAATATAAAGTATCTTCTTTTGATATCATGTTGATATGCATATCTTTTTTTTTTTTTTAAATTTTTGTTTTATCTAATATTAATAGCAAATTCCTCAAATTAAAAAAATTAGGCGTTTAATTTGTTGGCTTCAAAGTTAAAATTTGAAATAGCTCTATCTTTACAAAATTTTGCCATCTTAATGTTATTCCTTTTTAATATACATTAAAATAGATTATAATAGTAATAACTTAACTTAGAGACATCCAGGCAATTTTATAGCGTAGATTCTAATCATGAATTTTGGTAGAGATTTGAAGACAGGTAACTCCTTTTGAGTCTATTCCTTCATGGTAACTCCAGTTTTACAATATAAATTTCCCATAAAAGTATTATTATAATCCTTGCAGATTTTTTATATTTGTTATACTTTAGAGTTTTTTTTTTAAAAAATCTTTAAGTTTCTTATCTTCTTCCTTGGAGCTTTTTTTATTACTTTTTTTTTTTAGTTGTAAACCCTGTCTTTCTCTCCTCATGCTCCTCTATGTTTCCATGACAATAACTTTGAAGCTTGCCAGAAATATTATTTATAAATTTTAACAATATAATGTTTGAATTTACTATACATAGTAATTAAAAAACTATATTAAACATTAATTATTAATTTTAAAATGTCATTTACTATTTCAAATAATCTTTTATCATTTTTAAACCTACGATTTTTAAGACAATCTATAATCAGTAATTTATAAATAATATATTAAAAAAAAAATTTAATTAATAATACACATATGCATCTGTCTATGATGATATGTAAATTTTCTATTGGCATACAAACACTACTACTAAGCATATAGTTCCAAACCTCCACCCATCAATACATCTATTTAAAATTTTAATTTCTTATTGAAATCTAAATTTAAATTAGCAAATCACATCACAGTTTAGATTTTATTTTTTTTAAACTCAACTTTTATTAATGATATCAACAGGATTAGGCCTAATTTTCCCCTGGAAAATTCAATTCCTTATATTATATCACAATTCATATTTCTCAACTAATTGTCTTTATCCCAAATGTGACCTTCCCATATTTCTTTCTAGTGCCAACCTGGAAGGTTACAATATATATATATATATATATTGTAATGGGTTCAAATATGTGACCTCGAAACACCGGCCTCTTAGGCAGAGAAGAACATACTCAGAGAGTATGTATGCCCAAATGATAGCTATATAAAAATATAACTAGCGTTACATTTCCAGGACATAGCTTCTTCTCAGCTGCTGAGTCTTGAAACACCATGCTCAAAGCACTTTTTTGTTTGTGTATAAACACGGGCGCCAGCTATCTATTCAAAAAGAATAAACAACGCACTTTGAGCAATGGCCACTAACTCAATGCCTAAATCCATGACTAGCTCAGATGTTTGTAATCACTAATAGATTATACATAATTAGTGGTTAAAAGAATTGATAAAAGAATTGTAAAAGGAATTTATAAAAGAGATTGATAAAAAGAATTGACCGACAAATAGAGTTTAATTTTAAAGACAATTTATTAACTAACATTAATTTACTAAATTTAAACAACTTTATAATTTTTTAACTAATATAACACACGCCCATTTTAAATTAACACATTATAATATACATCTTATGAAAATCATAATAATATTTGACACTTCCATAAATTATCTCACATTCACAAACATGCACATCAACAGTTCATATTTTATGTAAGGCTAATAGAGTTCAAATTTACTTGTTCTGGAGAAGGCTTTACTTAATTAATGGGGCCTAAATTGGCTATTATAGAATAAACTAAAATAAGCAAATAAGCTACCTAGGATTTTAATGTAGACATAGAATTTTGTTCTCTTTGGTTGCTGTTTCAATGAGGATATTTCCATTACAAATACTTCCAGCCAGACAGGATGTTTCCTTGATGAGTTTCATTATTCTTGATGATTATTATTATTGGAGACAATTAGATACTGTTGGAGATTTTCCAAGATGTTATGCTGATATTATTTCATGGGCAGATCTTGCTGTTTTCATCAGACATCAGGCTGTAGAGAGGCATGAATTTCCCAAAAGCTGCTCTACACTGCATTTTTTTTTGTTTCTAGATACAATTAATCATGATTGGTAAAATTAACTGACTCAATTGATATGTGAACTGAACCTAACCATTGTCTCAACTTTGATTGTCCGATAAAACATTCAGTATTTATACCGATGATGTGTTGTCCCTTTAATATCCTCCTAGCAAATATCTGCTATTTCTAAATTCTTTAGCAATTAATCAATGACAACGTGTTTTTGAAGATTATTTAATTAATAATAGCCACGATATTTACAATATATATATATATATATATATATATATATTGTACCAGATACAAATATGCATCCTCAAAACATGTCTCTTAGGCAGAGAAGAACATTCTCGGAGAGTATGTATGCCCAAACGATAGCTATAAAATATATAACTAGCATTACATTTCCAGGACATAACTTCTTCTCGACTGTTGAGTTCAACACTACATCCAAAGCACTTTTTTGTTTGTGTATAAACATGGGCACCAGCTATTTATTCTGAAAAGAATAAACAATGCACTTTGAACAATAGCCACTAATTCACGCCTAAGTGTCCACGACTAGCTCAGCTACTTGTAGTCACTAACAGATTATACATAATTAGTGGTGAAAAGAATTGTAAGAGAGTTGGTAAAAAGAATTGATAAAAAGAATTGACTGACAAATAAAGTTTAAGTTTTAAAGACAATTTATTAACTAACATTAATTTACTAAATTTAAACATCTTTATAATTTTTAACTAATATAACACACACACACATTTTTAAATTAACACATATATAATATATATCTTATGAAAAGCATAAATAATGTTTGACATTTATAAAATCATAAAGCATTCACAAACACGCACATCAATAGTTCATTTTATGCATGATTATAGAGTTCAAATTACTTGTCTCTGGAGGCTTTATGAATTAATGCAATGTTTTACCTAGGATTTTGAATGTAGATTTAGAACTTTGTTTTCTTCTTCCATTACGCATACTTCCAGCCCACTGAGACATTTCCTTGATGAGTTTCCTTATTATTCACAATTATTACTATTGGAGACAATTAGATACTGATGGAGATTTCAAGTTGTTACACTGACATTATTTCATGGGCAGATCTTGCTGTTTTCATCGGACTTTAAGCTGTGGAGAAAAACGTGAGTTCCCAAAAACTGTTCAGCACTGCATTTTGTTTCTGGATACAATTAACTTAACTGATTGTCCTCTCTTGACGTAACAGACTCAATTAATTTATGAACTGCTTGCTCAATTAATTTGTGAACTGAACTAACTGTCTGATAAAAAAGGTCTATTTATACATGCGACATGTTGTTCTTGTAATATCTTCCGGCAATATCTGTTGTCGAAATTCCATTGATAATCTTATGTTTTTGTAAATTGTTTAATTAATAATAGCCATGCAAAATGTGCTGTTTTATTTTATTAATAGCCATTGCCATGTTCTTTTAATGATAATCTTCTTTAACTTTCATTTATTTATAATAACATTTATTACGCATACATTTATTCTATTGTTGACAACTGCACATATATAGGCATATATATTACTTGTTTTAAGTTTATTTTTTCTTTAATTCAAATGAAAAGAGATTTGTATTTTTTTTTAAACTTTAAATTATTTATATTTTATGAATACTAATAAGAAAACTGTTTACTTCCTTTTATAAAACTCTTAGTTTGACTTTTTCTAATGAAACACCCCTCTCCTCTTTTAATTAATCAATTTTAACTTTTATTTCAAAAACTAATGACAGAAAACTATTTGACTCTTATCTTTTCGAAAACAAACTGTAATAAACTCTTCAACATTTAATTTTACATTTTTCTTTTACGAAAGATTATTTTAATAATTTTTTGAGATAAATTAATATGTGCTAATTTCAATATTGGTACATTACACCTTCCCTCTTTTGAGAGTAATATGTGTCTATTTTTGACCATTTTATCTCTGACAATGTTAATTCTTAATTTATTATTTTCTAAGTTTGCCTTTTGATATCTTTTGCTTTCCATACTAAAAGTAATCTTCAGTGATACTTTTCTTCTTTCTATGCTGGCAACATTGTTTACAATGGTCTGTGTCCTGGATAGTGACCAGGAGCACAAACTAATTTTGTAGCACAGGAATCTTTTATAAATGAAGCTTCAATTTCTGATTCTCTTGATTGGACTTTGATTAAGAAAAGGTCGCTGTGAATGGCAGGAATTTTCAACTGTCCATTTCCAGCTTATGCTTTGGAAAACGATTGCCGATTCTCTTGATCGGACTTTGACTAAGAAGACGTCACTGCGAATGGCAGGAATTTTCAACTGTCCAATTCTGCCTTACACTTTGGAAAATGAGGTATAAGATATGGGTATTCTTCCTGAAAAAGATACTTATGACTTATTCTGGTTGTCGCCAGTGCGCATTTTAAAGGAGGAATGATCCCTGCCAATCCATTATGGGTGCTAAAATTTATCCAGTCAACAGCTTTAAACTTATCCTTAACTAAAACATTTCTATACTACCCTCATTCCCTTTAGTTTCGAACCCTTATACATTCCTAATACAACTTAGATTGACTTTATATTTTTATTTATGAACATTCCAATATTATTTTTAAATCAACATGAACATTTTTCTTACATATTTATTTAATCTTATAATATTATCTTACTATTTCTTTTTTAAACCATTACGAACATTATATATATATATATATATATATTGTGCCCTTATCTATAGGTCATATATATATATATATATATATATATATATATATATATATATCATCATTATCAACAATTATCAATCCACTGCAGGATGAAGGTCTCTCCAAGTTTAATCCATCTTCTCCGATCTATAGCTTCTCTTCTCCACATCACCCCTACACATTTTCTTATTTCATCCATCCATCTTACATGTGGTCTCCTTCTGGGTCTTTTACAATCTCTTGGAATCCAGTTTAAAATTTCAATTGTCCATCTATTATCATCTCTTCTAGCAATATGTCCAGCCCAACTCCACTTCAATCTTTTAATTTTTTCAATGAGGTCAGTAACACCTGTTTGTTCTCTTACCCATACATTGCATTTTCGATCTCTTCTTGTTACTCCCAACATACATCTCTCCATACTTCTTTGAGTGGTCTGAAGTCTCTGTATTGATCTTCTATTAAGTGTCCAAGTCTCAGATCCATAAGTAAGAACTGGTAAAACACATTTGTTAAAAACCTTTCTTTTCAAACACATAGGCATATTTCCTTTTAATATCAAGTTATTTCTACCAAAAGCACTCCAACCAAGTTTAATTCTATGATTAATTTCCTCTATTATGTTTCCATCTGTATTAATAATCTGACCAAGGTATTTGTAACTCTTAACTTCTTCTAATTCATCATAATCAATCTTTATTTTCATATTTTGAGCAAATCGATTAAACATTACTTTAGTTTTTTAACATTTATCTTTAATCCTACTTTCCTACTTTCATCTGATAACTCCTGCAACATTTCCTGCAGCTCGGAAGCATTATTTGCAAAAACAACTACATCATCTGCGAAATCTAAATGACTTAAATAATCTCCATTTACTTTCACTCCTTTAGTTTCCCATTTTAATCCACAAAATATTTCTTGCAGCACTGCTGTAAAAAGTTTTGGAGATATGGAGTCATCTTGTCTTACACCTTTCTCAATGTTGACTTTCCCAGTATCATTATGTAATCTAATTGTTGCTGTTGCATTTTTATAAATATTCTTTAAAATATGACAATATCCTGGATCTATACCTTGATGATCCAATGCTTTAATCACTGAAGAAATGTTTATAGAATCAAATGCCTTTTCATAATCTACAAATCCAAAACATAATGACAACTCATATTCATTTGTCCTTTCTATAACTTCTCTCAATACTTGAATATGATCTACTGTACTAAAACCACTTTTAAATCCAGCTTGTTCTCTTGGTTGGTGAAAATCCAAGGTTCTCTGTAGACGAGTTGTAATTATCTTGGTAAAAATTTTATATAAAACTGATAAAAGGCTGATAGGTCTGTAATTTCTAATATCTTCTTTATCACCTTTTTTAAATATTAATATTATTAGTGCATTCTTCCAATCTTCCGGTACATCTTTATCATTTAGACATTTGGTATATAACTTTGCTAATATTTTTTTCTGTTTCTTCACCTGCTTCTTTTAATATATCAATTATAATTACATCATTACCTGGAGCCTTTCCTTTTTTCATACATTTAATTGCATTTCTCACTTCTTCATTTAACATTCTGGGCAATTCGGAAGATGTAATAGATATAGGAGATACTTGTTCTTTATTACTATATAATTCTTGATAAAAATCTTCTACCAATTTCATAATGTCATCCCTCTTTTTAGTAATAATTCCATCTTTTTTTCCTTATTGCACATATAAATTTCCTACCAATACCAAAATGTTGTTTTACATTCTTAAGACTTTTATTTTCTTCTACAGCTTTTCTTGCTAGTTCACAGTTATACTTTCTTATATCAATTTCAACTCTTTTCCGCACCATTTTACAAAATTCGAGATATTCAATTCTTTTTAATGCATCATTCTTGCATATCTTCATATTCCTTCTTTTCTTCATAAGTTCTCTAGTCTCAGTAGAAATTTTATTAGTCAATTGCTGCTTTTTTCTACCAGCTATCTTTGTTGCAGTTTTTAAAAGTGTATCAGTTATTTTCATATTAATTTCATTCAAATCTGAATCATGTTCAAAATCTACTAATACTTGAAACCGATTTGTAAGTTCTAATTTAAATTCATTAGAATGTTTCTGAAGATTAGGAATATCAACTGTAAATATTGTTTTTCTTAATAATTTTGTCTCTCCAGTTTTACATTAACATGTATCTTACCCCTTACTAATCGATGATCACTTCCTGTGTTAAATTTATTAAGAACATTACAATCTTGAAATATGTATTTCCTGTTAGTCAAAATATAATCCAATTCTGCTGTACCTTCATTTGGATGCTTCCATGTCCATTTCCTTCTAACATTTTTCTCAAAAAAAAGAATTCATAATATAAAGTTTTTCCTTCTCTGCAAACTCCACAAGTCTATGTCCTCTCTCATTTCTATTACCATAACCAAAAATACCTACAACACTTTCATCTTTCATTTGTTTACCAATTCTAGCATTAAAATCTCCCATAACAATTTTAAAATGTTGTTTACTCTGATCAAAAGCCTTTTGTACATCCATATAAAAATCTTCTAATAATTCATCACTGTGAGAACTTGTTGGGGCATAAACCTGAATTATCTGCATTTGGTATCTGCTATTAAGTTGTATAACTAATCTTGCCACTCTGTCTGATACACCATCAATCTCCAATATATATATATATATATATATATATATATATATATATATATATATATATATATATATATATATATATATATATATATATATATATATATATATATATATATATATATATATAAAGATAAGAGCCACTAAATAGAAATAAACTTTATATTTTGATGTTACTAAAGATATATTAATTATTATTAATTAACAATTTCAGAGATTTAGAAAGTTTTCTTATAAACTTATAATATCACTATTAATGGGAGTCTTTAAAGTAAAATGAGTCCTCTTTTACTTCAAACCTAGATATTACATAGATTAAAACTCACAAAGCTGTTTAATAAGTGTTAGAATGTGCAAGAGCACCATCTATGTTGACATTCTGCAAACAATATTTAAACTTTTTCAGATAGTTGTATATGATTCATGAAATGTTTATTTGGATTGCTATTATAATAATGACTTAGAATAAGAAAATAATATTCATTAATTAGAAGTGATCTTTACCTTTTGTTGTTACTAAGAAATTTATCAATTGTGTCTATTTACCAATTCATAAGGCTAAGTAAGTGTTTGTCATAAATTTATTAAAACTGTTTCTTTTTCAAACCCAAGATCATATATGGATTTAAATACAGAAAGGTCTTCACTATAAGTTTGAGAATATGAAAAAAATAGTATCACTCTTGACATTTTGTAAGTAATATTTTAACTTATTCAGAGAGTTGTATTTGTTGTATTAAATGCTAATATGGATTATCATTATAATAATGATGTTACAAAGACATTATCGATTGATTAATACTAATTAACAAATCCTGAGGCTAAGCAAGATTTTTTCTCAAACCAATAATAGTTCTTTTGTCGGGCTCTGCACATTATTATAATAACAATCTATGTAAACATTGAATTCAACATGTGCACCATCTCTGCTGAAGTTAAAATATTATTCAAAGAGTGTTAGTAAAGATGCTATTTTTTCACATTTTCACACTATCAAAAATAGCTTTCTGGGTTAAAATCCATCCCCAAAACAAAAAGCTATTGTATATTTATGAAAAACACTAGTGTAGCCTAAAGATTATTAATTAGTAGTAATTTATTATTTGTTCAGTTTATCTCTATTTGATACATATGATCTCCATATTTTTATTCATATTTTTAATACCAATCTTTATAAACAATCTATCTATCTATCTATCTATCTATCTATCTATCTATCTATCTATCTATCTATCTATCTATCTATCTATCTATCTATCTATCTATCTATCTATCTATCTATCTATCTATCTATCTATCTATCTATCTATCTATCCATCCTCCATCCATCTATCTATCTATCTATCTATCTATCTATCTATCTATCTATCTATCTATCTATCTATCTATCTATCTATCTATCTATCTATCTATCTATCAATCTATCTATACACCGTTAAACTTATAAATAAATATTAGACAATACAGTAATTAAAATTTGTTAAAAACCAGAAAATATAAACATCATTTAGGAGCACTTTCAACTATCCTTGTAATCTTTGTCAACTAATACTTGAAAAGGTCAACTTTTCCAAAATTCCATGATCTTAATGTTTGCTGCCTGCCTATTGATTAAGACTTGCTTGTATTTATATATTAACATAGCTTCCTTGATTTTTCATTTTTATTATTTTTTTCAATTTGCAATATATTTATGTTATTATAATTAAAATCAAAAGTATGTATACATGATTTATTATAATCATAAAAAACAGAAGCCGATAAATTATCATTATCTTTAGAATTTTGTTTCATATTTTGAACTCTTTTTAATAATAAGTGATCTTTTATGCTTTTCTCCAATGTGCATCTTGATTCACCTATATATCCACTACTACATGTACACTTCCATTTATAAATGATACAATTTTTGTTTATAAATAAGGTTTTACCTTTACAGATACTTATTAATTTATTTAATGTATGTGGTGCATAAAATGCAATGTCATATATATCTTTATAAATTTTCCTTATGAATCTTGCCTGTTGATTCAAAATATTAGTAGTGATATCCAAATTTTATTAACAGAACAATTAACATCATTATTAATCTTATTTTTATTTTTGTATTTATATTTCAAATTAAAAATTGTAATAGTATAATAAATATGATCATAATTATATCCAATGTTTAACAATTCATTAGAATACATTTCAATATTTTTGCCTTTATCCCAATGAATATTTACAAAGATTATCATTTCTAAACAAGAATGACTTTAAACCTTCCATTTTATGTGATATTGGTAATATTGATTTTTATGGAATGTAGCCTCTTTATGTTATCACTTTAATCGTCATATAGTAATCCAGTTTATCTCTATTTCTAGTTATCTTAAGATTTTTGACATTGTACACACATTAAATTTTCATCTATTTTACTCCATTTTAAGCCTTTTATATTATTTAATTCATCAAACAAATCTTTAATAGTACTGTTGTTATTAAAAACACTTCAAAATATCAAACAAAATTCTAAAGATAATGAAATTTATCATCTTCTGTTTTTATAAGCATTATATATATATATATATATATATATATATATATATATATATATATATATATATATATATATATATATATATATATATATATATATATATATATATAAAAAAATATATATATTATATATATATTGTACATTGTGTGACATAATAATTTTGTTTAAAAAAATTATTAAAATAAAAATCTTCCATCAAAAAAAATGTAAGATTAAAAGTCTAAAAGTTTTATAAAGGAAGTAAAGAGTTTTTTTATTATTATTATTAATTGAAATATAAGTTAAACATTTAAAAACATAACTCTTTTTATTTAAGTTAAAAAAAGATCATCTTAAAACTAAATAGTGAATGGATCTCAAATTACATACTTTTGTGCAGCTGTAAATGTAATAAATGTATACATTAAAAATAAATGAAAGTTAAAAAATTAAAAAACACTCAACAATGGCTACTAATTAAAAATATAAAAACAACACATTTGCATGGCTACTAATTAAATGATCTCCAAAAGATTAGCTACTAATGAAAAGAACTTCGACAACAGATATTTCTGGAGGGTATTAAAATGACAACATGTTGTATGTATAGTCAATTTTTCATCAGACAATTAGTAGAGTTTGAGCTGTGTTTGAGTTGCATTTGATATAACAGTTCAGTACAATATATCAGAGAGTTATATCAGTCAGCTTATTATATATCCAGAATCAAGAATGCAGTGTTAAAACCTCAGAAAACATATGACTTTCTCCTGCTTGAAGTTTGATGAAAACAGCCAACCTAACTGATAAAAGAGATGCATGCATTAGCCAGAAGTTGCTCAGTATTTAATTGTCTTAATGAAAATGCCTCAGAATAATCATCATCATCAAATCTCCACAAGAAAACTTCAAACCTAACCAATTGAAATACTTCATTAGATGCAGCAAACAGCAAGAAGTATCCATGTTCAAAATCCTAGGTAATAACATTTTCTTATTTCTAAAGTAGCCATCACAATTGTAAAACCTCAAGAGTCAAGTTTAAGAACTCTATAGCATACATAGACAAACAATTAATATGTGAGTTTAAAATGTTGTGGGTATTCATGTGCTAGGATATTAATTTTATTGTATTTTAAATTTGAAATATTATTTAATGTTTTCTCATAAGATATTATAGTGTGTGAATTAAAAATGTGCATGTGTTATATTAGTAAATAAGATTTATAAAATATTTAAAATTAGTTTAATAAATGTTAATTAAAATAAATTGTCTTTAAACTAAAACTTTTTTTTGTCAGTCAATTCTTTTGCCACTATTTAAGTGAAACAATATTTTGTTATTGAATGAAAAATGACTGAGCTATTTCAGGGATTTTTTGAGTGCTGGATTATAGGCCTACTGTCCAAACATGTTAGTTCTGAATTAGCTGGCACCTGGAGTTTACTCCAAAACAAAAAAGGGTTTGGATAGTAGAGGTTTGAATATAGCAGTCAAGGTGGGACACAGGCTGGGAATGTGATTATGTTATCCATTGCATAACTCGGTCTGATTGTGGCTAGTATTGACAGATTTGCTATCAATAGTATTCTTCACTTTGCTCGAATGTGTTGGTTTGTACTCAAATATTTATAATTAAATAAGATTATAAATATATTATTAATAAGGTTGAAAACAGCTAACCCTATGTTGCAGGGAAAGTGTGATCTTCAATGGATTGAACCCAGTACATTATATATATATATATATATATATATATATATATATATATATATATATATATATATATATATATATATATATATATATATATATATATATATATATATAGTTTTTGTTTTTCATAAATGTAACTTTAAAGGTTTTTGCAATGATATATATTGCAGAGGCTTTGAATATGTGGTGAAACTAAACTGATATCAGACCCATGTAGCTATCTGGATTGTTAGGCTGAGTTTGAAGACTTTACAGTTCTGAAAAAATCATGCTTGCAAACTGATAGAAACTTTTTGCATAAACGCTTGGAGTCAGTGTTTAGATCAATTTTCTAGCTCTATTCCTCACTGATGATAGCAAATGAACTTGAAATCAGCTGATCTGAGGGTGGGCAAATGAAAGAGATAGTGAATTCTGACTCTTTTGATGTTTATGTAAACAAATATATGCTTGTTAGGTGGTTTTGGTAAAACACCATCTATTGATCATAAATACAAGTGATAGCAAGTTACGTGATTATAACTTGTTTTTGTTATATATATATGATTTTAATTATAATAATGTAAAAAATATATATATATATAACTTGTTTTTGTTATATATATATGATTTTAATTATAATAATGTAAAAAATATTGCAAACTGAAAGAAATAATAATAAAAGAAAAGTCACAGAAGCTATGTTAAATATAAATAAAAGCAAGATTTAATCAATAGGCAGGTAGCAAATGTTAAGATTACAAAATTATGGGAAAGTTGACTTTTCAAAGTATTATTTGACAAAGGCTACAAGGACAATTGAAAGTGCTCTTAATTGATGCTTATATTTTTTGTTCTTTTTAACAAATTTTAATTATTGTATTTTCTAATATTTATTTATAAGTTTACAAATAATTTTGAAGAAATACAGACATCGATTCATATCAGGACTATCACCCAAGCTAGATTTCTTAGATTATTATTATTTTTTTTAGAAATCAAAGAATACTAAAAGATTCAATGATAAAAGCAAAAAAAGAAAAATAAACAGAAACAAATGTTGTCATGTTGAAGCACATAACATGATGTAATGTTAGAAATTTATGTGATGACATAACAAATTATATTATAATGAAAAGTACTTATTCCCAAGGAAAAATATGTTGTTTCAAATTTTTAATAGGATTTGAATAAAAATCTTAACGTCTTATTAAAATAGGTCATATGTATAAAGAAGTGAGTGGATTGTTTAATATTACAACAAAGAACACTAAAATTGATTTTTTTTCATTAGAAAAGATAGTTTTGTAACTTTCTCTATTATTTATAAATACTTTTATATAAAACCAGAAACTAAAATGTTATGTACCAAAAATAATTTTGTTTAATGAATATTGAAAATATTGATTCTGAGCAAGTCATCTTTTTTAAATATGTTTTGCAAGACATGAGTAATAATAAATATGAAAAATAAGAAAAAAGAGAAAAAAATTCTTTATTAAAATGAAAAAAAAAATCAATACAAACTGTCAGAAACAGCGTGTTGGATTTAATCCTGAAAATATTACAATAGTCTATTATAAGTAATATATATTAAGGCTATAACCTTATATATATATATATATATATATATATATATATATATATATATATATATATATATATATATATATATATATATATATATATATATATATATATATATATATATATATAAACAAAAAAAGACTTATAAATCCAATAAATAATATTATATTTCAACCAGAGGATATATATAATATTTGATATATATATATATATATATATATATATATATATATATATATATATATATATATATATATATATATATATATATATATATATATATATATATATATATATATATATTACCATTGCAAAAAAAATGTTATTACTTTTTTTGGAGATCAGGTAGTTACTATGACAATAGGGTTCAAATCGATGCCTCATGCATGCATAAGCAGATGCCATAGTAACTATGAGGGATTATTATTTTCAATAGCCATTAGAAGAAAAAGAAACGATTTTGTTGCCATCTATTTGTTCATTTTTCCTTTATCTAAAGCAATTGCAAAACTTTATTCATGTCAATTCATTAAACAATAGCAGAGTAGTGGTAAAAATGTAATGTGAGAAATTTGATTCTTTTGCTTAAAACTTGCCAATAAACCATCTGTAAGAAGAAAGGGAAAATTTCAAAATACATATCTGTAAAGAGAAATCATTAAAAAAATAAATAGTTACTCCAATCCTGGAAATCAACTTAAGGTTTGTCTAAAAGCATCTGAAATAATTGTGTCATCTTTCATTGGTCCAACTTGGCTTAGACAGAACAAGAGAACACTTAGAGAAAATCAACATCAAATGGTTTCAGAATTTACATGTTCATCATTAGAAGTCATCTTATATATTGATTCAGTTCATACAAATATAAATAAAGATACACAGATAACTATAATTAGCAAAAGAAAAATAAAGAAATATTAAATAGTAATTGATATAAATGTATACAACTGATTTTAATTTTTGACTTATCAAAACAAATAATAAGACATTATTAAATATCACTTATTATTATTATTATTATTATTATTATTATTATTATTATTATTATTATTATTATTATTATTATTATTATCATTATTATCATTATTATTATTATTATTATTATTATTATTATTATTATTATTATTTTTATTATTATTATTATTATTATTATTATTATTATTATTATTATTATTATTATTATTATTATTATTATTATTATTATTTATCATTTTAATTTATATGCATTATGTATGCAAGTTATATAGATAGTACCCAATGAATAATTTGTATATAAATTTATTATCATTTGTTTTCATGGTGACCATTTATTGGCATATGCATAATGTTTTGTTATTATTGTTAAAATTTATTTATTTTTCTTTCAGTAAATAATTTATATTTGAATCATAAAATGCATGTAAAAGGTAGATCATTATACCATATATATATATATATATATAATATTTCAAATCGATATCTGTATTTCTTTAAACTAATATACATAACTTTATAAATAAATATTTGAAAATACAGTAATTATTTACTGTATTTTCAAATATTTATTTATAAAGTTACACACACACACACACAATATATATATATATATATATATATATATATATATATATATATATATATATATATATATATATATATATATTGTGCCAAGGCCGAAAGAGTTTGAAATAAAAGTTAGAAAATAATTGATTAAAAGTGGGAAGGGGTTTTCTTTAGAACTTTAAACTAAAAGTTTTATAAAAGGAAGTAAAGAGTTTTTCTTATTAGTATTCATAAAAATAAATAGTTAAAAGTTTCAAAATATAAATCTCTTCTCATTCGAATTAAAAAAAGGTAATCTTAAAACTAGTTTTGATGTGTAGAATAAAATTATATATGTGTGTGCAAATGTAAAATAAATATATCCATATTAAAGAAATAAAAAATAATAAATGAAAGTTAAAAATTAAAAAACACTCCATGATAGCTAATGTAAAAACAAACATGTTTGCATCACTGCTGCTAGATTAAACGATTTTCAAAAACATGAGATTATCAAAGAAATTTCGACAACACATACTCCTGGAGAATATCAAAACAAAAGCACTTCACTTTTATATAAATAGCCAAATTTTTATTGGATATTCAATCTAGTCTAGAGATAACAGTGCAGTTTATTAGGTATCCTGAAACAGAAATGCAGTGCTGAGCAGCTTTTGGGAACATATGATCATACTTCAGCCCTTAGTCAAATAATATCAGCAAGATCTGCCTGTGAAATAAGGTCTGGGTAACAGCTTAGAAATCCTCCGTCAATGTTCAATTGTCTTCAATAATAATAAAATGAATAATAATGAAACTCCTCAAGGAAACGTCCCAGCCAGCTGGAAATATTCGTAATGAAAGCAGCAACAAAGAAGAAAACAAAGTTCTAAATCTACATTCACATTCCTAGGTAAAACATTTTCTTATTTTCATTTATATAGTAGCCATTGCATTCATGTGAATCCTCCAAGAGTCAAGGATATGAACTCTATATCATACATAAAATGAACTATTGATATGTGTGTTTTAGTTTCAAATCCTATTTAATAATTTATTATTATATATGGGTGTGTATGAGTTAAATATGTGTGTGATAAAAATACCACTATTATGTTAGTTAAAATTTATATATTTATATTTAGTATAATTAATGTTAATGAATTTTCTTTAAATTTTAGCCTTATTTTGTCGGTCAATTCTTTTTACCAATTCTCTTATCAATTCCTTTCACCACTATTATGAAACCAGGTGATGTTATTGAATAATTAAAAATCAAACTGATCTAGTTTTGGGAATGTTTTGAGCACTGGGTTATGAGCCTCCTGTCCGAATATGTTAGTCTTAGACTAGCTATTGCCCAGGGTTTACTCTGAAACAAATAAAGTGTTTGGATAGTAGGGGTTTGAATCTAGCAGCTGAGGTAGGCCATGATCTGATTGTGGGTATTGCTGATAGTTAAAGCTATCAATAATATTTCCCAGTTTGCTTGAACATGCCGGTTCATTCACATAACATTTATAATTCAATAAGATTACAAATGTATTATAAAGAAGTTTGAATACAATCAAAACATTTGCAGGGTAAGTAAGACCTTCTGTGGAGCAACCCCAGTACATAAATGATTATACCCAACTAAGGGCTGGACCTAAGAAAAAATAGTAATTAAATACTTTGTTTCTTGTTTGAAATTTTTTTTATAGAAAAGCAAAATTACATACTTAAAGTGGTTGAATTTTTAAAAAAAGGATTGACCGAAAACTTTTTTTTCCTTTAAATGAAAAGAGATTTATGCTATTCACATTAGTTAAAATATATCATTCTGTTAAATCAGAGACAATTAGATGTTTGGGCAGATTTAAGGCATTAGAATGGGTAGAGAAAAGGACAAAAGGGGTGGAGTCAGAATATGTTTCCATCTTAGTAAAAAGAAATAAATAAACAACTCATATTTCAATTTAGTCAAATAAAAAAAATATTGTTTTAAAATGGAAAAAAGAAAGAAATGTCTGAAATGAAGATGATGGAAATGATGATGAATATGATGCAAGAATTGGTGAAAGAAATAAAAGAAATCAGGAAAGATCAGTAAGAATTAATTGTGGAACTAAGAGAAAGAAGACATGAAATTACAGGAAAGGTAGAGAAAAATCAAGAGATTGTAGAAGTAGATTTTGTCAAAAAAAGTAAGAGAGTTGAGGTCATGAAAGAGATAGTAGAGTCAGATAGTGGTAAATATAGTAGTTTTGAAATAGAAATTGAATTAGAATCAGATAGTGTTGGAGCAGATAAAGTAGAAACAAATGTAGATCAAGAAATAGAAGAGAGACATAAGTTCAAGGTAGAATATAGTGTTAAGTATAGTAGTTTGGAAATAAAATTAATCAAGATAGAAAATAAAAATAAAGAGGTTAAAGTAAACTTTCCCGTTCACTGTAGACATAAATTTAAAACAAAAAAAAAAGCAGAAAAAAACATTTTCAGTTTGAAGTAATATGGAGTTGTGCAAGGTATCAAGGTTTTCTGACTTACAAAGTTGCAAATAGAATGGAAAGGGAAAAGAAATAAAGCAATAAATTTTAATCTAGGGAGACGTGAGAATATGGAGTATAATCTATATTAGTGAATTAGTATAAAGAAAGAAGGAACCACCTGACATAGTTTAAAAGTTAGTAAATGGGTGGAATAGTAAAGGAAATAAACAAAAAGGACCGGAAATGGACAATGAGCATGAATATGATTATTCTAAAGTAAATAAATTTTATAAATTAAATCTGAAACTTTTATTTAAAATTTAAGACAATAAATTTAAAAATAAATGAATAATAATAAATGAAATGTTTGAAAGTAATAATAATAATGGAGGCTTTATAAAATAAAATATTTCTTTTCTCGATGCACATATTAATTAAGAAAAAAATGCTCGTAAATAAACAGTTCAAATAAATAAAAAATCAATAAAATCAAGTTAAATAAATGGGTCAAGATAATGATTTAAAAGTAATGTTTGTAGGATTAAATAAATCAAGTATTCAAGTTAAATAAATAAATAAATGATCCATAAGAAAAATATCTGTGTAATAATGGATCGTAATATAATAAAAATAATTTTTCTGAATACACACATGATAAATGAAGAAATTAAAGTATTGGTTTAAAGATAATATTATAAGTTTAATGTAAATAAATATTTAGAATAATGTTTGTAAGGGTTTGAAAATAATATTGTAGAATCAGTCATAAATAATATAAGTGAAAGTCAATCTAAGTTATATTAGGAATGTATAAGGGTTCAAAATTAAAGGGATGAGGGTAGTGTGAAATAAGTTTAGTTAAAGTTAAGTTAAAGCTGTCGACTGGATAAATTTTAGTACTCATAAAGGATTTGCAGGGATCATTTTTTCTTTAAAATGCGCACTGGGAACAATCCAGCATAAACCGTAAGTCACTTTTTCAGGGGAGAATCCCCATACCTCATACCTCATTTTCCAAAGTTCTAGATGGAAATGGACAGTTGAGAATTCCTGCCATTCACAGCGGCCCTTTCTTTTTCCAAATCCATTAGAAACCTGGCAAATGAAGCTTTGAATTTTCATATGTGTAAGTCGGTATAAGTCAGCGAATCTGCTTCGACTTCATTTCCAAAAGATCCCTGTGCCACAAAATTAGTTTGTCCTGAGACTTATTATCCAGGATTTAGATCATTGTGAGCAATGTATTTGGCATAGATAGAAGGAAAGTATAGTCAAAACGGATTGCCCTTAGTATGTAAAGTGAAAGATATAAAAAGCACACTTAGAAAATTAATGAATATTTACAATTAAGAATTAAAGTTGTCAGAGATAAAATGGTCAAAAATGACACATTTTATTCCCAAACAGAAGGGGGTATAATGTGCCAAGGCCAAATTGGCACATGTATATAAAATAATTTTTGTCTAAACAATTTATTAAAATAAAAATCTTTCGTAAAAGAGTTTAAAATAAAAGTTAGAAAATAATTGATTAAAAGTGGGAAGGGGTTTTCTTTAGAAAGTTAAACTAAAAGTTTTATAAAAGAAAGTACAGAGTTTTTCTTATAAGTATTCATAAAAATAAATAGTTAAAAGTTTCAAAATATAAATCTTTTCTTATTCGAATTAAATACAAAGTAATCTTAAAACTAGTTTTGATGCGTAGAATAAAATTATATATGTGCATGCAAATGTAAAATAAATATATTCATATTAAAGAAATAAAAAATAATAAATGAAAGTTAAAAATTAAAAAACACTCCACGATGGCTATTAATTAAAATGTAAAAACAACACATTTGCATGGCTGCTACTAAATTAAACAATTTTCAAAAACATGAGATTATCAAAAAAATTTTGACAACACATACTGCCGGAGGATATCAAAAGAAAAACACTTTGCATATATAAATAGCCGAATTTTTATCGGACATTCGGTCTAGTCTAGAGATAACAGTGCAGTTTATTATGTATCCAGAAACAGAAATGCAGTGCTGAGCAGCTTTTGGGAACATACAATCTTGCTTCATCCCTTAGTCAAATAAGATAAGCAAGATCTGCCCATAAAATAATGTCTGCATAACAGCTTGGAAATTCTCCAACAATGTTTAATTGTCTCCAATAATAATAAAATGAATAATAATGAAACTCCTCAAGAAAATGTCTCAGACAGCTGAAAATATTCATAATAAAAGCAGCATCCAAGAAGAAAACAAAGTTCTAAATCTACATTCAAAATTCTAGGTAAAACATTTTCTCATTTTCATTTATACAGTAGCCATTGCATTCATGTGAATCCTCCAAGAGTCAAGGATATGAACTCTATATCATACATAAAATGAACTATTGATATGTGTGTTTAAGTTTCAGATACTATTTAATTATTTATTATTATATATGGGAGTGTAAGAGTTAAATATGTGCATGATAAAAATACCACTATTATGTTAGTTAAAATTTATAAAGATATTTAAATTTAGTATAATTAATGTTAATAAATTGTCTTTAAATTTAAGCTTTATTTTGTCGGTGAATTCTTTTTACCAATTCTCTTATCAATTTCTTTCACCACTATTATGAAACAAGGTGTTGTTATTGAATGATTAAAAATCAGACTGAGCTAGTTTTGGGAATGCTTCAAGCACTGGGTTATGAGCCTACTGTCCGAATATGTTAGTCTTAGACTAGCTGGTGCCTGGGGTTTACTCTGAAACAAATAAAGTGCTTGGATAGTAGGGGTTTGAATCTAGCAGCCCAGGTGGGCCACAATCTGATCATGGGTATTTTTGATAGTTAAAGCTATCAATAATATTTCCCATTTTGCTCGAATGTCCTTGTTCATTCATGTAACATTTATCATTCAATAAGATTATAAATGTAATATAAAGAAGTTTGAAACCAGCCAAAACATTTGCAGGGTAAGTAAGATCTTCTGCAGAGTGAACCCGGTACAATATATATATATATATATATATATATATATATATGTATATATATATATATATATATATATATATGTGTGTGTGTGTGTGTGTGTGTGTGTGTTATGTATTTATTCATAAGTGACACAAGGAAATTTTTTTTTTCATGAAAGTGAGCATATTATGAGAAGTATAGTTTAGTGATAACCCCTTACTAAATTCTCATAATTAACTGTGGTATAGTTAAATATAGTAATTCTTTTCACTTTAATTGATAATTTCTTATAATGAATGAATGTAAGTGGTTTCTATTCACATTGCCACTACCCAAATATCACAAGCAAAGATAGCTCATAAAACGAAAATGGAATAAATAAATAATATTTGGCAATTCCAATATCAACAATAATATAAACTTTAAATTTTATGAAATATTAATAGCATCCTAATAAGGTAAATATAATCATTTACAAAACATCTTTTATTTAATAATCATGGGTAATATGATCAAGGTCAGTGAAAGGTGCATCTAATAATTTAAATAAACAAATTATTCCAAAACAGAATATTTATTCTTTAAAATATTATTTAAAAATAATACATGTGCATTTAAATTCAACAGTTGTTTTGATCAATAAGACAATAACTTTATGCCACTCTATATATAAGAGCTTAACAAAATTTATCTTGATATGCTAATGCATAACAAAATCCACTATATTGCATGATAATGATTTTCATGACAACAATAAAAAATAATATATTGATAGCAATAGCAATAACAGTATGGATAGTCATTAGAAATAAGGCCACATACAAGTAAATATATTTTCAAACAAAATGTATTTACATTATTTACAAGTTTATGACTATACTAATAACAACAAATAAAACATACATAATCTTGGACAATCGTGAATAGAATTTTACATATAATAAGATTTAATTACATATATTCATGATTAAGGGAAGATCTTTTTAGGATCCATTTACCACTTTAATAAATCATTATCTTTTTATTTATCATTACTCAAATCATAATCACATTGAGTTTATTTGACTTACTATGCATTTTGTATTTTAAATTACCTTTTAATTTATTATTCAAATTTATTACATATATTTAATTTACTTTTGGCTTATTATACTTTTATATATTACCTATTTTATAATAGCACAATTTTAAGAACTTACTTTAAATAGACACAAGCAATGTATTTCACATTTTTTATTTAATTGTTCATAAACTATCAATATTATCACACAGAATAACACCATAAATATCCTTAAGATATAACAGTTTGAGCTACCATATATTATTAGAAACTGTTGTTTTGTTTTTGTTTTTTACTTTATTCTATTTATTTAGGCTATTAAACAGCCACAACTGCTTTAAGAGTCAAAATTACCATTTTTCTACCTTTTAATTATTAGTTTTACCTTATAGGACTCTTTTAAGACGAAAGATAATATTACATAACCCTTGTAACATTAAGGAAAAATATCAGCATTTTAACCCAAATTGATTATAAATGATAACTGACATAGCTTTATAGTATAAGTGGTATTACCTTGAATGGATAGACCTTAAATAACTATCCACTGTAAAATAGTATTTAACTAATATTATCTTTTTATCATCATTTTGCTCCATGCTAAGTACAATCTACATTCTCAAATATCATATTTCAAAAATAATTATGCTGTTATCGATACCAAACCATTAGAACTTAAGAATATAAAACATAATAAAACATTTGATATATCCAGTGATATAATAAGGTTCAGTTAAGACAAAGTCAACAAACTAACAACCGAGCCCAGAGTCTGCATATGATCGGTAATCCTGGTGTAACTTCTGGAGTACCTTTGGAAATATAAAAGGAAGTGATGTCAATCCTTTGTTTATACAACTATACCACACATTATTTGAAATCCTGATGTCTCTTCTAGATCACCTTTAGGGATATGAAAAAAATGAAGGACTTGTTAGTTCCTTATTTAATAACTAGATCAATATACTACAAAAGTATGACCTTAATTTGCTCAAAGTTTGATAGTCATTGTTCATGATTCATCCATGATGGCCATTTATATCATCACTCAAGGAAAGTGAATAAGTTTATCTGATGTGATGCAACATGAACCCATCACACATTTCAGAATATTATACACTTTATTGTAACAATCTAGCATGAGAACACATAAATCTAATACTAATATTTCTTACCTCAAATATATAAAAACAATAGCAAAATGGAATTTATTGCTATTTGACACATAAAGTTTATAACTATCATTATCAATTTGAAAATGACCCATAATTATAGTTGTAATTAGCCATTAGTTAAAAAATATTATATTATATACCATGTTTTATGCACTTGCCCATTTGTTATTATTATTCAACAATTGTATCTTTTTATCCTAGAGAAGAAAATATTAGGTATAAACTGTAACAGTTTTTTTACCTGTATTCATTTTTTTTAAATATGAGTGAAATTTACAACAAATAAGATTACTTTACCTTTTTTATATTTGATCAAATTCATTTATACAATGATTTTATTTTTTATACAAACTTATCTTTATATCTGTAATAACAATGTATGCAATATTACAAGACAAAACATAATTAATTAATAAAGTTTACTATATAAATTTCTTGTTTAGCATTCCTTCTTGTGAAACTAAGGGAATGAAACCTTGATTGCAATCCTTTTTAAAATCTGCAGCATTATGTGATTGGTAAATGGTCTTTCAGATATGGAATATCTTTCATATTTATTTATGAGCTGAAATTATAATCCTAGTGTGTTTCTTGATCTAAGAATAATTGCAGTTTACATCCATTAACTTCAATACCTTGTTATTCAGGAAATTGACCATCTCAAACTCTGCATTTCTGACATTTTTTGTCTCACACATCAATGTAATATATATGATAAAATGATTATTACTTATTTGAAAATATTAAGTATGATGTCATTTGATAGATATTTTTGTTTACTACTGAAATAAATTTTACATGGCCTAATTTTGTTACTGTGAATATTAAAAAAATGAGATTGTAATCAAGACAAAGATTTTACACATCATCATTTCTAGAAAGATTATTTTCAGTTTATAAAATCAAAAAAATACTTCTTAATTTTTTTTAGTTTTAAAAATCAAAATGAATAATTATTTATTGCTTTTATATCTAACCAATTATGCTTTAAAAGTTTAAAATATTTGAATATTTATTGCAAAACTGCAATATTTTTCAACTTGTAATTATAAGTAGATTGCTTATGCAGAAATTAAGCTTATCTGCAAAAAAAAAAACATTCTATTTTTTTAAAATTGAAAGAAAAACATCAATACTCTTTAATCTATTAACTGATTGGTATATATTTTCAATGTCTAAACGACCAAAAACACAATCATCATCCAAAACAAAACCATTTATTTTATTAAGAAGAATAAAGGAGACTTTGATGATAAAACTCCTTGATTCTGAGGCTATCAATCTTATGAAGACTTCTTTTGATATTAAGGGAAGGTGGAGTTTGAAATGAATTATGGGAAGGTTTGTTTGTATATATATATATATATATATATATATATATATATGTTTTCCTTTAGGTTGATTTTCACTTGAGAAGGTCTATTTGTAGTAGATGAAACCATGGTTGTGTAAGGATTTTGGTAAAATTTTGAATTTAATCTAGTATTGTATTGTTTTATGGTTTTGCATTTTTATTTTTGCTAGTATAGTGTTAGACAGTTTTGGTTTTCTATTTAGGTATACTATTTAATATTTTGAATAGTGATATATGGTTTTGTGAATTTCATATTTTATTTGCTTTGTTTTGTGTATTTGTAATACTAAGTTTATTATTTTGTATTTTGTTTATTATTAATTATTTGTTTGTATTTCTGTAGTTATTAATTTTCTTTCAGTATGTGGCAGTTTTTATAAGATAATTATAGTGTTAGGCAGTTTTGGTTTTCTAATTAGATATACTATTTAATATTTTGAATAGTGTTTTATAGTTTAGTGAATTTTATATTTTATTTCCTTTGTTTTGTATATTTGTATTATTAATTTGTATTATTTGTTTGTTATTATTTATTCGTTTGTATTTATATAGTTTTTAATTTTCTTTCAGTATGTGGCAGATTTTGTATGATAATTTTTCTTGTGTAGAAATTTTAGAAATGAAAAAGTTAATTAATATGTATAATAGAATTGAATCTTTAAAGGCTCAGGTTAATTTTCTTAAGTCTTGTAGGTTTTGCAATGTATTTCCTAATTCATGTAATATTAAATTGGATAGGAAATTGGTTTTATTTTCTAATTTTGATTTTATTTTAAATTTTAAAAGATTTATTCTTAAACAATTTGTTATGCAGATTATGAGTAGTTTATCTAATTTAATTGAAAGTTATAAAATGTTTAGAAGAAAGTTGGATTTTAGAAGGAATTTTAATTATTCTGTTTTAAATTCTTTTTTAAAGTGGTTTAGGAGTAAGTGTGAAATCACTTATAATAATAAGTATTTCAAGAAATTTAAATGGTTGATTGGAAAGGCTGAAAATAAAAGTTTTGTGAAAGGAAAAGAGTTTAGATTTGGGTCTTATAAAAATAGGCCTGACGCTTCAGCTGTTTTAAATTTGTCAAATTATATTTTGAATGTATCTGATTTGGCTATTTTAGCTAAGGGTCCTGGTTTTGTTCCGTTTGCTAATAATAGTTTAATTTTTGATTCTGTTTCTGCAATTGAAAGTAATAGTAATATTTTTGATGAAAATAAAATGTCTTTACAGTTTATTTTGAATAGTGAATTACTTAAAAGAGAAAAATTTGTTTTTGCCCCTAAGGAAATTAGTTTGGTTAAAAAAAGATTGAAAGCCAATGATGTGGTATTGTTAAAAGAAAATAAAGGTGGCCAGTTTGTATTGTTAAATAATATTGATTTTAAAAGTAACGTTTCTTTAGAATTAAATAATGGAAAATATGCTATTTTAGATTCTGATCCTGGTAAAAAAATAAAATCTAAATTATTTAAATTGTTACCCTAGTGATTTTGTGGCTCCAATGGTTTTCTTTAATTCGAAGTCTCATAAAGATAATTTTCCTTTGAGATATATTTTTGATTTTACAGGAGGAATTGTTGATAAAATATCAAAATTTATTATAAGATATTTTAAGAATTATATAAAACTGGGTCAATTTTGTGTTTCTTCTTCTTTTGAAGCTTTTAAGAAAATAAATGTTTTTGTTTTGGATGATGATTGTGTTTTTGGTAGTTTAGATATTGAAAATATGTACCAATCAGTTAATAGATTAAAGAGTATTGATGTTTTTCTTTCAATTTTTTAAAAAAATAGAATGTTTTTCTGCAGATAAGATTAAGGTTTTTCATGATTTGCTTTTGCTGTTAGATGATTCAATGTATTTTATGTCTAATGATGTGTTTTATAAGATTAGAGAAGGTTGGGTTATTGGTTACATTATTTCTCCATTAATGTGTGCTGTCTATATTCATTATTTGGAGTGTAGTATTATTAATATGTTTTCATGTTCTATTAAATTAATTGTTAGGTATGTTGATGATTGTTTGTTTGTTATTCTGAAAGAGAAATTAGAAGAGTTTTTATGTGGATTGAATGGTTTTGATTCTAGTATTAAGTTTACAATTGAGGGGAATGGTTTTGATTTTGTAAAATTAAAGTTTTTTAAATTTAAATGTTGAGAAGGTTAATGATGTTTTGTTTGGAGTCATTTTATAAAACATAAAAAATTTGAGAAATATGATTAGGCCTGATAGTTATCAGCCTTTTATATATAAAAAAATGTTTTTGTTGAATATTTGTTGTTGGAATAGAAGGCTTAATAATTTTAACAATGATGCTGATATTCAAAGAAGTCAATTTGCTGCTGAATATGTAGAATTGGGTTTTAGTCATGATTTTATTAAAAAAGTGGTATTTAATAATAATGTTTATAGTCGTGATTTGGATGATAAGAATTTTGTTGGTAATGATGATGATTATATGTCTTTACCATTTAAAGCATCAATTTATAATTTGGTTCATAGGAATAGTCATTTGTTAGGTGGAAAGAAGGTTGCATGGAGGAAAGGTTCTGATTTGAATTCATTACTTAATGGTTCAAAGCAGTCTATTGATAGTAGGTCTATTCCTGGTATTGTTTATAAAATTCCATGTAGTTGTGGTAAATTTTATGTAGGCCAGAGTAAATTTAGCCTTAATGAAAGGGTTAAAGTTCATATAAGTAGAGTTAAACATAGGTATCTTAACTCAGCTTTATATATTCATGAATTGAATACAGATCATAGAATATTGTTTAACAATGCTCTGGTTATTTTTTATGAAAAGAATGAGTTAAAAAGAAGAATAAAGGAGACTTTGATGATAAAACTCCTTGATTCTGAGGCTATCAATCTTATGAAGACTTCTTTTGATATTAAGGGAAGGTGGAGTTTGAAATGAATTATGGGAAGGTTTATTTGTTTGTATATATATATATATATATATATATATATATATATATATATATATATATATATATATATATATATATATATATATATATATATATATATATATGTGTGTGTGTTTTCCTTTAGGTTGATTTTCACTTGAGAAGGTCTATTTGTAGTAGATGAAACCATGGTTGTGTAAGGATTTTGGTAAAATTTTGAATTTAATCTAGTATTGTATTGCTTTATGGTTTTGCATTTTTATTTTTGCTAGTAGTGTTAGACAGTTTTGGTTTTTATATATATATATATATATATATATATATATATATATATATATATATATATATATATATATATATATATATATATATATATATATATATATATATATATAACTGAACATTTGTAAATACAGTAACTTAATAATTAAAAAATATTTTATCCACTTAGGAGCACTTTCGATTATCCCAGTAATCTGTTTCAACTAAAGCTTTGAAATGCTAACTTTCCCACAATTCCGTGATCTTAACGTTTGCTGCTTGCCTGTTAATCACAATTCATATTTGTATTTGTTTATTAGCATAGCTTCCTTAATTTTTATTTTGTTATATTTTTCAATTTGCAATATTTTTGCACTGTTAAAATTGAAGTCAAAACCATAAATACATGATTTATTATGGTCGTAAAAAACAAATGCTGAAATATTATTATCTACTATGCAATTTTCTTTTAATTTCTGAACACGTTTTAATAATAGCAAGTGTTCTTTAGTCCTTTTTTCCAACGTACATCTAGATTCACCTATATATCCATCACCACACCTACATATCCAATTATATATGACACAATTTTTATTTATAAACAAGGTTTTATCTTTGGAGTTATTTATTAATTTGTTTACTGTAGGAGGTGTGTAAAATGCAACGTCACATATATCTTTATAAATTTTCCTTATAAACTTTACTTGATAATTTGAAATATATGGGGTTGATATCCATATTTTTTTATTAGCAGGAGAATCAATATTATTATTAAGATTTTTATTTTTATATTTTATATTAAAATCTCTGATAACATTATATATGTGATTATAACTGTAGCCAACATTTAACAATTCATTTGAATATATTTCAATATTATTGCCTTTATCTGATGAATATTTGCAAAGACTATTATTTCTAAATAAAAAGGACTTCAAATCTGCTATTTTGTGTGACATTGGCACTTTTGATTTATATGGAATATAACCTCTTTTTACTATAGGTTTAATGATCATACAGTAATCCAGCATGCATTGATTTTTAGTTATTTTAAGATCAAGAAACTGAACGCACATTAAATCTTCATCTGTTTTTAGCCATCTTAGGCCTTTCAAACAATTTAATTCCTTAAATAAATCATTATTTGTATTTGGTTTACCACATACAAAAACATCATCAACATATCAATAATATGCAGTAATATTTTTTTGATAATATTCATTTTTCAGAAATTAAAAGAAAATTGCATATTAGATAATAATATTTCAGCATCTGTTTTTTTACGACCATAATAAATCATGTATTTATGGTTTTGACTTCAATTTTAACAGTGCAAAAATGTTGCAAATTGAAAAAAATAACAACAAAAGAAAAAAATAAGGAAGCTATGCTAATAAACAAATATAAATATGAATTGATTAACAGGTAAGCAGCAAACGTTAAGATCACGGAATTGTGGGAAAGTTAGCATTTCAAAGCTTTAGTTGAAACAGATTACTGGGATAATCAAAAGCGCTCCTAAGTGGATAAAATATTTTTAAATTATTAAGTTACTGTATTTACAAATATTCAGTTATATAATTATGTATATTGTTTTTAAAAATACAGACATCGAATCATAATATTATTATATATATATATATATATTGTAAATATCGATAAGTCGATATTTATATTTTAAAAATTTGTTATTTGTTATTTAAAAAAAATCTCTTTAAGTTGATGTTTACATATGAAATATTTAAATTTTTCTTTTATGTTTATTAAATATAGTTATTATTTGAAGTTATTATTTTATTTATATATATTGATAGTACATCATGATAAACATTTAATTATTAAAATAAATAAGGACATATAAATTGTTAATTATAAAAAAAAATTATTTTATTTGCAATGATTACTAAATGTAATAAATAATTATTTATGTATATTTTTAAAGATGTCAAATTTTCAATTTACAATTTAATATATACATACTTGATATTTTATTTTTATTTTAATGTTAATTGTTTTAAAAGAGAACATATATAACATGAGTTTTAAAATAGCATCTGCTGGCGCATGGAATAATAGCAACAATAATAAGGAAGCCATTATTATCATAGATTATTATTGGAATAGATATAGAACAAACAACTGAAGGATAGAATTTTATTAAACTTTATTTCTTTAAAGTTTACCATTCTTTAAAATACTGAAATAACATATATATCTTATGGTAAATACATAAATCATGATTGGGTAAAAAGGATATATTGCAGCTAGGGCTGCATCATTATCGCTATCATTTATTCCAAAGCAATTTTTCAATGGAACAACTAAAAAAATTCAATATATAAATTTCGTCGCGTCTGGAGCTGAAAGCTGATATGGATATCTTAAATGTATAATCGTCAATTTAATTATAATCTGGAAGTAATTGGAATTGATGTGCTGGATTTAACATTTTGATAAAATATGCATATATCTAAAAATTAATAATCTTCTTTAATGAAATCGTTTCTTCGTCTTTCAATAGAATGCATTCTAAAAATAAAAATATACAGATGGAAAAGAACTCATGGACTAAATTAACTTTTGAAAGGACAATTAACTAAACGAACTTTATAAGGTATTTGATAATTTAATATATATTAATGATATGTAAATGTATTTTTGAGATCGATATATTTTTTTTATTTATTTTTATTTTTCATTATAAAATATAACGGTTATAAATAAACAATTTAAACATCTTGTTTTATAATAATATTAAACGTATAACAGATGTTTAAATAAATATTTAAATAATTTTAAAATCTTAAAATATAATTTATAAGTTGAGGTATATTAATTATTATATTTATATTATAAGTGTTAGGCAGAAATATGTCTTTTATATATTTATTCTTTGTATTTATATTTGAAACATCAATATTATTTAAAGTCAAACTATAACATAAAATAAAGGATGTACTATTTGTTTTTATAAATAATGCCTTTGTAATTATTTAAAAGAGCGATACTATATTATTCTTATTTTCTTTTAATGCCAAAGTTATTATGAAATTAATTGAATTTATAAATAATAAAAGATAATTTCATATTTCATTTATTATTTGGTTTGTAGGTCACTTACACATATTATTATTCATTTATATATTTAGAGGTACATAAATTTACATAGTTAGATGTGTATATTTGAATTTAGTAAAAGTCCTATTGTTTCTAATATATATATTTGATTAGTTAGTCACATCAACCTTAAAAATAAATTATAAAGATAGGTCTCATTGCTTTACATGATTTTAGATTTGTTTTATGTATAGCTAGCTGGAAGGGCATTTAAACAATTTATTTAAATATAACTGGAATAATTTTGTTTTTCTTCATTCTTTAATTTTAATGGAATACCTAATAGACGTTCCATTATATTTGGCTTATCCAATTGTAAGCTACCATATAGTTTCCATTACATTTGGCGCAACAACTAGGGCTCAAAATAAGCTAATTAGGGCTTGAAATACCCCACATACCTGAGAGATGTGTAGTATATATATTTATATGAGATATATAGTTTAAAGAAAGAGAAGCATTTTTGTGTGTTTAATTTTTTTTTTATATAAATGGAAATATTTTAGCCTTATGTTTAGATGGTGATGGTTAATATTATTGTATGATGGTGTTAAAGTATGGCATAATAATTTTGTCCATATTTGGAAAGTTTATGTTGTAGAAAATCTATAATTTTGAAGGTTGGATGGGATATTTGATTGTTGGAGTTTGGTTGGTTCTGTTGCAGGTATTGATGTTGGATGGGGAATTTTTGTCATTATCTTAGGGATGTAATGCATTCATGTCATTTGTGATTGATTGATCTCATTCATTGCTCCAACCCAAATTTTGATGTTTATTATTATTATTATTTATCATGAAGCAGTTAACAGTGGTCCTGCCATGATTTTATCTTTAAAACTCCAGAGAGAGTAAGGTATAATTATTTTGATATATGTATAATATTTGCCTCTAAGTCTCCTTAAGATGAGCAAGGAAATATTTTATAAGTAATAGCCCCTAAGACTTAAATATAAGCAGGGTAGTGTAATAGTGTTTTCAGAAAATTATTATGGGTTGTAGTAAATTGGATAGAATGAAATGTGATAATCATCTAAGTGTTTATGAAGCATTGTATGCTTTGGGAATAATGATTGAATTCTTTTATCTACATCAAAGTTGTGAAGTGCTAATCAATCTTTTGGTTGTCAGTATCTATCAGATCTTTGGAGGAATAGATAAGTATATAACTTAAATATATAACACCAAACTTAAGGACTAGATTAATTGATTATTGTTTGTAACAAATAATCTATTACATTGATTATTAATTAAGGTTTGAAAACAAGTATAGTAATATTATATTTTCATTATAAGTGACTTTTAAACATGAAGTTCAATTAGTGAATGTTTGTTGATAATGGACTGCGTTAGTACAATTTTATTAAAATATTTCGGGCACAAAAGTAAATAATTAGTGAAGTGGATATTTTTTTTTATATATATAAAATGTTATTAAGTTTTAAGGTCCAGAAAATTTATAGGTATCAATTTAAGTATTTTATATTTAACTACCATTATTTTGAATGAGAAAGTTATCTCACTATATTATCAAATTAGTTATTTTTAAGGCATGTGAACATTTAGTTGTATTTTTAAATATTTCAAGGTTATATTGAATTTGATATGAAGTATCCACATTTTAATATGGTATAAGTGTAGAATATTTATTATCATTAAATATAAATGAATGTTATTTAGTGATATCAGTTGTTACTCCCTTTCTATATATATTTTAGAGAAATTTGTTGATGTTATGGTGATAGATGAGATTTTTTTTTTTTTTTAAAGCCAAGAAGTTCATGAGTTCAAATAAGTAAAATTTAGATTGTCAGATAGCTATTATGTATTATAAGATTAAAAAGGCTTGTATTTTTTTTAGTTAAATAATTGCTTGTTGGAATAATGATTGGAGATGGTGAGCCCTTGATCTGTGATAATTACTATATAGAAATAAATATATATATATCTTAGATTTTATTTTTTTTGAGTATATAATATTATAGTTCTAGTAATAATGGATAACATAGTAGTGAAATGTCAGTTAGTGGTAATTTTGATAAAGATTTGGAAAAATTGGAATTTAAATCCAGAGAGCACTGGAGGCTATGATGAAAACAAATTCTGAGAGACTAGAGTCTAAATATGATAAACTTAGAGACTAACTTAAAAACAAATTCTGATGAACTTTCCCAGAAACTAGAGATTGGTTTAAAAACTAACTCTAATGAATTAAAAGATCTTAGAGCTGAGATGAAAATAAACTCTAATGAATTAAAAGAAGATCTTAGAGCTGAGATGAAAATTAATTCTAATGAATTAAAAGTTTTGGTAGATGATAGTATTAGAAGAGTAGAAGTAAAATTTGATGAAAAGATGGAAAAATATAGAGAAGAGACAATAGTAGAAGCTAATTCTTTAAAAGCAAAAATTGAAGAAATAAATAATGAAATGAAGGAAGAAAATCAAGGAATTATGGCCAGATTAGAAGAATCTAAGAAAGAACATGGGGAATTTGAGGAAAAGATTATTAAGGATAATAAAGTATTATGGGATAAGTTCCAAGCATTGAAAATTGATAATGAATCTTCATTTAAAAACCTATATACGACTATCTCTGCTGAAGTTAAAATTGCTGTGGGATTGCAGCAAGAGGAACAGTTGATTGATATTAATAAATTACAAGATATAAATGAACGTATTAATGTAGTAAATGATGTTACTTCTAATCGTATACAAGAAATAGATGTTAAATTAAATCAAATTCAAGGAAAATTAAGACCCCTTTCAGAATATATAAATAATAATGAAATTGAAACCTGTAAAAATTATGAAATAGAGGTACGAAAGGATGTGGCAGAAATGGATGTAAAAATTGAGCAAATAAAAACCATTACGTTAGAAAATTGTGAATATATAACAAATTTGCAAAAACAATGGAAAGAATATGAAATAAAGATAGATATAAATAAAATGAAAGATAATATTATAGACAGAGATTATCTTAAGGATGAGACATTTGTTAAGGAATTGATAAATAAAGAAAATTGTAAGTGTTGTTTAGATAAAGTTAATAATGGAACAAATTTAATGGAATCTAAAAGATCTTCTGATTTTCCACACCAAATATCTAGTGATTCATATATGAATCATAATGCTGCAAGGTTCATTAATGTTAAAGTTTTTAAAGGTGAGTATCATGAAAATCCTATGGAATACCTGAATACATTAGAAGAATTGTTTACACTTAGTATCCTGTCAGAGAAAGAAAAGTTGGCAATTGCTAGTAACCATTTATACGCTTCAGCTAAAGAATGGTGGAGATCTCTGTTTGAAAGGCCTCAAACTTATGGTGATTATCGTGAAGCAATAATGAATAACTTCTGGAATGAGGATAAACAGGATTTTATACGCCATAGACTTTCTCACGAAAAATATACTTCTCGTGATGGGAGTTACACTCAATTTTTTAGACATCAAGTGGCCAAATTCAAAACCCTAAATGCATTTCCATTATCAGAAACTCAGATTGTGCGGATTTTGCGTAGAAATTTACCAAGGCATATTGAACAAACATTGGTGGCTGCAGATCGACATACCGTTGAGGAAGTAGCAGATATCTTGGGAATATTAGAAGCTAGTGATGGTATTTGTAATAAATCAACTGGAACTACAAGAGATAACTCTAATTATAATTTAGCAAACGTAAATTATCATATACCAAGAAACCAATTTACAGGTCGCATGCAAAGGTTTACCAGAAATTACCACAATAATAGAAGACAAAATCCATACCGGGATCATGGAGGTTACAATAGAAATCATGAATATAGTCGTGTTACTAATTTACAACCAGGGAGTTATCCATATGATACCACTAACACTGAGGTTAATACTCCAGCGACTGGATATTCAAATCATCCATTAAACTGAGTAGAGATAAGTTTAAAATAAATTATCTTAAAGGAAGTATAAATTTTATGAAAGATATTGGAAAAGCCAAAATTAAACTCAAATTTGAGAAGTTTTTCGATATTTCTTAATTAATTAGTTATTTGCAAAGACATTTTTTTTTTCGGTGGATTAGAGGGTATTGTAAATATCGATAAGTCGATATTTATATTTTAAAAATTTGTTATTTGTTATTAAAAAAAAAATCTCTTTAAGTTGAAGTTTACATATGAAATATTTAAATTTTTCTTTTATGTTTATTAAATATAGTTATTATTTGAAGTTATTATTTTATTTATATATATTGATAGTACATCGTTATAAACATTTAATTATTAAAATAAATAAGGACATATAAATTGTTAATTATAAAAAAATTATTTTATTTACAATGATTATTAAATGTAATAAATAATTATTTATGTATATTTTTAAAGATGTCAAATTTTCAATTTAATATTTTATATATATATACTTGATATTTTATTTTTATTTTAATGTTAATTGTTTTAAAAGAGAACATATATAACATGAGTTTTAAAATAGTATCTGCTGGCGCATGGAACAATAGCAACAATAATAAGGAAGCCATTATCAATATATATTATTATTGGAATAGATATAGAACAAACAACTGAAGGATAGAATTTTATTAAACTTTATTTCTTTAAAGTTTACCATTCTTTAAAATACTGAAATAACATATATATCTTATGGTAAATACATAAATCATGATTGGGTAAAAGGATATATTGCAGCTAGGGGCTGCATCATTATCGCTATCATTTATTCCAAAGCAATTTTTCAATGGAACAACTAAAAAAATTCAATATATAAATTTCAGTCGCGTCTGGAGCTGAAAGCTGATATAGATATCTTAAATGTATAATCGTCAATTTAATTATAATCTGGAAGTAATTGGAATTGATGTGCTGGATTTAACATTTTGATAAAATATGCATATATCTAAAAATTAATAATCTTCTTTAATGAAATCGTTTCTTCGTCTTTCAATAGAATGCATTCTAAAAATAAAAATATACAGATGGAAAAGAACTCATGGACTAAATTAACTTTTGAAAGGACAATTAACTAAACGAACTTTATAAGGTATTTGATAATTTAATATATATTAATGATATGTAAATGTATTTTTGAGATCGATATATTTTTTTTATTTATTTTTATTTTTCATTATAAAATATAACGGTTATAAATAAACAATTTAAACATCTTGTTTTATAATAATATTAAACGTATAACAGATGTTTAAATAAATATTTAAATAATTTTAAAATCTTAAAATATAATTTATAAGTTGAGGTATATTAATTATTATATTTATATTATAAGTGTTAGGCAGAAATATGTCTTTATATATTTATTCTTTGTGTTTATATTTGAAACATCAATATTATTTAAAGTCAAACTATAACATAAAATAAAGGATGTACTATTTGTTTTTATAAATAATGCCTTTGTAATTATTTAAAAGAGTGATATTATATTATATTTATTTTCTCATAATACCAAAGTTATTATAAATTAATTGAATTTACAATTTAATAAAAGATAATTTCATATTTCATTTATTATTTGGTTTGTAGGTTACTTACACATATTATTATTCATTTATATATTTAGAGGTACATAAATTTACATAGTTAGATGTGTATATTTGAATTTAGTAAAAGTCCTATTGTTTCTAATATATATATTTGATTAGTTAGTCACATCAACCTTAAAAATAAATTATAAAGATAGATCTCATTGCTTTGCATAATTTTAGATTTGTTTTATGTATAGCTAGCTGGAAGGGCAATTTAAACAATTTATTTAAATATAACTGGAATAATTTTGTTTTTCTTCATTCTTTAATTTTAATGGAATACCTAATAGACGTTCCATTATATTTGGCTTACTCAATCGTAAGCTACCATATAGTTTCCATTACAATATATATATATATATATATATATATATATATATATATATATATATATATATATATATATATATATATATATATATATATATATGAGCCGCACCTATATTTAATAAAAAGAATTAATGCTCATAAAATTAATTATAATAAAATATTATTAAAAGTTAAAATTTATAAATTGTAAGCATGCATCTGAAATATATACATAAAATATATATACAAGATTAAAGGAGTGGTATGGGATATAGGGTTTAAACAGAAGTTAGTAGATAGAACCAGGGAGCTCAATCTTAAGCTAAGATTGACTGCTTCAACACAATTTAGAGTTACCCACAGAAAATTTATCATTTTTTTATTAATTCAATCAATCAGAAATATAGTTTAATCTCCTATTGTATTTGTTATTAATTTTACCAATTTTCTTTTATAATCCAATAAATTGAGTTGATTTATATGATATGACTCGTTTATTTTTTTTTTTTTTTATTTGGATTGCGTAAGAGGAATTTGTTATTTTAAAATTCAGTTCAAGATTCAGACTCAATTTGGTAAGTGAACTAAAATATAAAATATGGTATGTTTTGCATATTATCTTTTTTTTAAATTTTATTCACATATAAATTTTATATAAATTTCTATATTCGAATCTTATACATTATGTTTTATTTTAGTTAATATTTCTGGTAGAGTGGATTATTTCTTTGCTTATCTAGTCCCGTCATAAAAATCTAGATAGATAGTATTTTGCCATTGCTTTAGAATACTTTATCTCAAATATTTTTAAACTTCTCTAAAATGAAGATTATAAATTGTATTGACTAGTTTAATTGAATTTTATATTTGAATTGGAATAAATGCCAATTATAGTTATATAGTTTAATTGTTGCATAAACCAATTTCATATTCGATTATTTGAAGATTTAAATAAATAATATTAATAATTATAGGTTAATAAACATCCAATGGAAACTTAATATACATTTGATATAATGTCATTGGGCATTGTAGAGTTAGAAATTATCTAATAGATTTGTTGATAATAAATTCTAGTGAAGTATTCTATTTTAAAATATAAACAAAACAATAATTATGTATCGCTTTATTGGAGTATATGAATAAATTATTTATACATTACATTATAGCGTTTATTAAACAAGACACAGATTAATTTGTTTAAACATTTAAAGGAGTGCATAAGTTTTCAAAATGTTTTTCAATAGGATATAAAAACTAGTTGAATTCAATAGAATATTGTTAATTAAATATTAAAGTGGAAATAATCATGTATCGGTTTATTGAAGGATATGAATAAATATTTAGACTTTCTATTTAGCATTTAATTAAACTAGACATACATTTGAGCCAAGGATTATTTTGTTTCAACTTTTAAGGGGCGTATATATTTAAAAATGCTTTGTAAAAATGCAATTATAATTATTTAGAAGTTCATCTGTTTAGATAAAACGCAGTATCATTAAATATTAAATAGGTTTGAATTATTACAATACCAATAGATTAATAAAGTATGTGGGAATTTGCTTTAGATATTGATTTGATTCTCATTAAATTGCTAATCAAATAGTTAGCTTAATCATATATTATTGTTTAGGGCAATGATATACCATTTCACTGCTCATTGCAGTTTATTTTGTAATCGTGATAGATTTGTTGATGTCTGGAACATATATTCTCACTATTCTTTCGTTTTATGTATAGCTTAAATAAATTAGGCATTAGTATATATTATTAGTGCTTTATGATGATTTATTACATAATGGCAACCCAATTGATCTAGATTAGATTAAATTAGATTTTTTTTAGATTTTTGATCAGATCAGATTGATCATCCCAGATTTAATCAGTTAGAATAATTTAGCAATCACAATAAAACATCTCTGATATAATACACCTATTTAATATTGAATAGTTATTATTTAATTATTACCAATTGATTTTTAAAGTTTTATATAATTGACCATTTAAATATGGTTTGACAAACATCGAGCCCAACCTTATATATATATATATATATATATATATATATATAATGTTGACATATATATATATATATATATGTCAACAGATGGCGTTCTATCAAAAACATTGTCAAGCGTTTGTTTACTTAAACGTCAGAGCATGCATTCACTATTTCTAACTTTAATTCCACTTTCAGATCATGATTTCAAGCTATTTGCTATCGTCAGTGAAAGACAGGAATTTTAGAAACTAGATCTAAACACAAACTCTGAGTGTTTATGAAACAGTTTCTATTCAGCTTGCAAGCGTGAATCTTTTAGACACGTAATGTCTTCAAACTCAGCATAGCAAGCCTGATAGCTACACGGGTCTGATCTCAGTTCAGCATCACCAAATAGTAGAAGCCTCTGCCATATATATTATTGCTAGAAAGACCTCAAAGGTACATTTATGAAAAACAAAAAACAAGTTAAAAACTTGCTAACACTTGTATTTATGTCAACAGATGGCGTTCTACCAAAAACACCGTTAAGCGTTTGTTTACATAAACATCAGAGCATGCATTCACTATCTCTAACTTTAATTCCACTTTCAGATCATGATTTCAAGCTATTTGCTATCGTCAGTGAAAGACAGGAATTTTAGAAACTAGATCTAAACACAAACTCTGAGCATTTATGAAACAGTTTCTATTCAGCTTGCAAGCATGAATCTTTTAGACACATAATGTCTTCAAACTCAGCATAGCAAGCCAGATAGCTACACGGGTCTGATCTCAGTTCAGCATCACCACATAGTAGAAGCCTCTGCAATATATATCATTGCTAGAAAGTCTTCAAAGGTAAATTTATGAAAAACAAAAAAACAAGTTAAAAACTTGCTAAAGCTTGTATTTACGTCAACAGATGGCTTTTTACCAAAAACACTGTCAAGTGTTTGTTTACATAAATGTCAGAGCATGCATTTACTATCTCTAACTTTAATTCCACTTTCAGATCATGATTCAAGCTATTTGCGTTCATCAGTGAAAGACAGGAATTTTAGAAACTAGATCTAAACATAAACCCTGAGCGTTTATGAAACAGTTTCTATTCCACTTGCAAGCATGAATCTTTTAGACAGGTAATGTCTTCAAACTCAGCATAGCAAGCCAGATAGCTACATGGGTCTGATCTCAGTTCAGCATCACCACATATTAGAAGCCTCTGCAATATATATCATTGCTAGAAAGACCTCAAAGGTACATTTATGAAAAACAAAAAACAAGTTAAATACTTGCTAACGCTTGTATTTATGTCAACAGATAGTGTTCTACCAAAAACACCATCAAGCGTTTGTTTACATGTAGCTATCTGGCTTGCTATGCTGAGTTTGAAGACATTACGTGTCTAAAAGATTCACGCTTGCAAGCTGAATAGAAACTGTTTCATAAACACTCAGAGTTTGTGTTTAGATCTAGTTTCTAAAATTCCTGTCTTTCACTGACGATAGCAAGTAGCTTGAAATCATGATGTGAAAATGGAATTAAAGTTAGAGGTAGTGAATGCATGCTCTGACATTTATGTAAACAAACGCTTGATGGTGTTTTTGGTAGTACGCCATCTGTTGACATAAATACAAGCGTTAGCAAGTTTTTAACTTGTTTTTGTTTTTCATAAATGTACCTTTGACGTCTTTCTAGCAATGATATATATTGCAGAGACTTCTACTATGTGGTGATGCTGAACTGTGATCAGACCCATGTAGCTATCTGGCTTACTATGCTGAGTTTGAAGACATTATGTGTCTAAAAGATTCACGCTTGCAAGCTGAATAGAAACTGTTTCATAAATGCTCAGAGTTTGTGTTTAGATCTAGTTTCTAAAATTCCTATCTTTCAATGACAATAGACAAATAGCTTGAACTCATGATCTGAAAGTGGAATTAAAGATCTGAAAGTGGAATTAAAGTTAGAGATAGTGAATGCATACTCTGACATTTATGTAAACAAACACTTGATGGTGTTTTTGGTAGAACGCCATCTGTTGACATAAATACAAGCGTTAGCAAGTTTTTAACTTGTTTTTTGTTTTTCATATATAAATATATATGTGTCTGTGTGTATGTGTGTGAAGATTCTTCAGGCTAATCATTGAAATATAGTGCGATATATATTGGATTTAACAAAAATCAAAGAGAAAGGAGAGTAAACCGATATTGCTCACATAATTGAAGGAATTAAAATACAGAAATGAAGATCAATAATACATATTGTTGAAAGAGATACTACTGCTACTGCCACTGCTACTGCTACTACTACTACTTCTACTACTACTACTACTACTACTACTACTACTACTACTACTACTACTACTACTACTACTAATAATAATAATAATAATAATAATAATAATAATAATAATAATAATAATAATAATAATAATAATAATAATAATAATAATAATAATAATAATAATAATAATAATAATAATAATAATAATAATAATAATAATAATAATAATAATAATAATAATAATAATAATAATAATAATAATAATAATAATAATAATAATAATAATAATAATAGTAATAGGATCATCACCTGGCTACTCACATTGTTGAAGGTAAGCAAAAAGTCTCCTAATTTTATAAGATTAAATAGCTACAAAAGTGAGTTTTCTTAGACTTAATAATGTTCAATTCAATGCTAACCCAAGTGTTTTAAAAATGTGCATGTCCTAAAATAGCTAGTTTACAATGGTAAAAATCAGCAAAAGCTATGGGCAGTAAACAATTCTCTAACATGGTGGATAGCTTTCCAATCAAACAATTATAATTAATAACATTAGAAGCAAAAAGGAAAAAGAGTAGAAGAAGGAACATGGAAAACGTTAATATAAGTTGGAAAAAAAATAGAGAGTAAAAAATAGTTAAAGTAAAACAAAATATTATCTTGTTGAAAAATTACTCACATAAACTAAAAAAATGGCATCTGCCCAGCCGATTGATCAGAAAGCTGACCTTTTGCAAAACACAAGAAAAATGTATGCAACAATAGAAAAAAAGTATGAAACTAATGTAAACCTGGGAAAAAAATCCCAGATTTAGAAAACTACATCAGATGATCTTAAAGACTTAGATCTAGTAAATGAAAATGAAATTGAGCCCATCCCCCACACACACAATGAACAGATGAAATGCTTGAAAAGATTGGGGAGAGGTTCAACAACATGATACCTCAAACTCTTTTTGCAACATTCAAAAGATTTTTTACTCAGAAATTAATAGTGCTGGCGGTGACAGACTATCACTGCATTATCTACGATTTTTTCAAGGCACTCCTAATTGAAGCACTAAATAAAAATAATTTACTGGAGACAGTACAATGCATAGGCAACCATCCTAATATCAGATATGCAGCAATTGAGTTTATAAAGCTACACAAAGAGATCAATTCAAAAATTACATTAAAACTGTAGGAAATTTTGCAATCCTCCTAGTTGATGAAAGCAGATACAATAATATCATCAGATAATTAAAAATGCCTACTTTGGATATAGCTTTGACGATTTCTAAAGAATGATGAATCCATTTGGAAAGGTTTTTTTTCTTTCAACAAATATACCTCAAAGAAACACCAGTACTGATATTCACAAATCGTTTTGAATATAAAATCAAATTACATAAAGAATTAGACCCAGAAAACATTCCCACACACATTTCACACCAAGAAGGCATACTATACTTATATATCCAAGGACTAAAACCATGTTGTTTTGCCTGTGGCAAAAGAGATCAGATAGCAATGCAATGCTAAAAAGAAGTAAATATAGCGGAAAAGAGGTCGGATAGCAACACAATGCAAAAAAGAAGTAAATATAGCAGAAAAGAATAACCATCCCTCACAAAGATCAGAAGAGAATCAAGTTAGCACACACAAATCCAGGCAGCAGGAAAACATAGACTTCCCCCACATAAGTTAATACAATCAAAAATTAAAACAAATAAGAAACTATAGACCATCCCCCAAGCAAGGCAATGGAATTAACAGTTAAAACAAACATGAATGAGGCAGATAAATACCTTGATCCCTTCGCAAATCACTTAGTGATAATTTAATGGAAAATAAAAATACTTACCTGCAAAAAGGAACAAAAGAAGTGCCAAACAGAGATAATAATCAAGCAGAGCACACAATTATAAACAAAACGACAACTGAAATAATGGATACTATCACACAGTGCCTTATAGTAATTGAAAAAACACCTCTGGAAAGAAAAGAAAAGAAACAAAACCTAAAAAACTAGAGAAATTAAAAAGATTTAAAAAATGAGCTGCAATATAGCCAGCTAAATTTGATAAAACAACAAATAGATAAAAATATAAAACCAACCTCTCAATATTCAGAGGAATTTGAAAATGTCAGAGACAGTGACTTGATTAAATGAGTATTTACAGAACCAACAAACATCTCTAATCCTGCTGCAAGCAAGATAAACTTATAAAAGAAACGTAATGAAATTCACAACTTCAGTAAAATTGTGCACCCCTTTCCCCTTCTACAACATTAAATAACATGAAGATAAAATAGCAGCACTTAACGTCCAATGTTTATATTCCATGAAAAAAATATAACAAATTAACAAATGGATACAGACAATGCAACCCAAGCATATTGGGTCTATTAAAAGCAAAAAAATATAATGGATCCGAAATCAACCCAGCAGCATATATGAGCAGTGTTTGTTTTTGTACATGCGAGGGACATATCAGCAACATCAAGTGAGATGAGTATATTTATCAAGCAAAAATACCCTTTCATGTCTTTTAAAATAATTTCTATAGACTCCGATCTTTTCAATTAACATGATATTTGTATATCCCCCCCGGTCCTATTGTAATTAACAAAATAATTTTAACTATTAACTCATTATTGGCATCCAATCCCTACCCCACTTTACTTTGTGGAGGTTTTAATATGAGTTATCAAAAGCTTGTTGTAAAATGGGTAAATCAACTGGCAATACTGCTTATAAGTGGTGAAGGTTTTCTCCTACCAATCTCAGTATTTTTTATAACAACTGCTACAGCATTCTCATAGACCTTATGTTTTATTTTCCAATGTTACATCATTCAATTGAAGTAAGTCTTTCCATCTCCCCATCTTATATTCATGCAGCACAAATAATAAAATTAAATTTAAACACATACCACAACAGAATCATTAATATACAAAAGACAATAATGATTCTTCTACCAATGAACACTCCAGAGTTCCTCTTCCCCAAAACATACATCATGATAAATAAGTTCAACCAAATGCAACTTGACCCAATCTCTAAACATATAGCATATACACACATCCACTCATTTAATTTTAATCATATTACACAAAAATCAACCCTCACCCTAAATTAATCATATTAGCACATGAGCTACATCAAAAGAATCATCATGTCAAAACCAGGCACTCACAATCAAGCAAACATAATAAAACTGAGACAGCTATATAATCAAACATCCAATAAACTAAAGCAATATCTAGCAATTAAAAAAAATATTTGTCTAACACAGCAGCATACATGGACCCTGAATACATTCGATGAGCACTAGGCTATCCTTTCACAAATACACAAATAGAGTCCCCATTGTACTAGAATGAGATGGTAAAAATACAGCTGGACAAAACATAATACAACCAATATATCAGCACTTCAAAGAAAAGTTAACAAAGCATAACCAATTCAAACCCCCAGAAAACGTTTTTGGAAAACCAGAAACAAACTCACTGTTTAAAATTGCATATTTTGCACTCATTCTAGCATATTCCAGGTACATGCCACCCAGGATACCAGGATTCCCACAATTTGTATTGTCATATCTCATCCAATTTACAAACTCATACATGTGCCAGCTTGCAAATCAACTATCACAAAAGCTATACAAAATACATGGGCTATATCATGTCTCATTGGTTCCCTTCATTAAAAAACAACCACCAATTACCTCAGTCTCCAATCTGAGGCCAATCTCAATGGAGCCTTTGGGAATAAATGAAAAAATCAATCATATGTAATAAAACTAATATCACAGCATCAGTATACAAAAAAGGGATCATCAAAAGGGCAAGCAGAACTAATATACAAAACAATCATTAATTCAGTAATTAAAAGGAATAAATATGCCCCAATGGCCATGCAATTAGATTTTGAAAGTGCTTTTGATTCAGTACCAATCAAAACACTGGTAATTCAATGTAAAAAAAAAAAAAAACAGTACCTCACACAATCTTATATACAATCACCAATGTGCTACTAAACAGGGAAATATAGATCAGACTCAAAGGCAGATCATCATTATCTTTCTACTGCAGCCAATCACTATCACAAGGATCTCCACTCAGCACACTATTATTTACATTATATTTAAATCACCTGTTAAGGCAAATTAAAAAAAAAAATCAAAAGAATTCCAATCTCAAATTCCAACACATACATACCATGTATAGCTTACATGGATGATGTCACTGTATTTATAAAATAAAATAAAAAAACAATTACCTATATTGCAGAAAATAATAAAATAAAATACAGCAAATTTCAGGTTAAAAATCATCAACAACAAATCAGCTGCATGGGTAATTTTTACAAGTAAATTAAACACACAGATATAACAAGGGAAACCCAGTATGTTTCTGTGTTTCACTTTCCACATGGGCATCAATCCCATGAGGAAGTCAATACAAAACAAACTTAAAGCAGAAGCAGAAAGAATTACCGAATCACGCTCCAAATCCTATTTTTCTACTCAAAAGTATCTTTATACAATCAGTTTATTATGACAAAAATCACTTACTATTTGCCAATAATAAATTTCACAAAATCATTTTTTTTCTGCAATAAACTCATTATGCAACAAGCTGCTATGGAAAAGAAAAGTAGTAGCAATTTCAATAAAGCAACAAACCAACCAACAAAATGGAATGACCTTGGACTGCATGCAATACAAACTTTGTACTTACAAAAACAGTAAATCTACTAATTGCCATATTTAGATGTTTCCCAAGCATAAAGCAAAAACTAGAAATCACACCCACTGATGGATCTGCTCCCATGGATAATTATATAAATTCACTATTTGTAAATATTGAAAACATTAAAAACAAAGTAACACTTAAGAACTCTATTAAATATTCTTATTGGCAAATACATGATTTTCTATATCAGATCCAAGAAGATAATAATAATCTAACAGTACTGGGGATAAATAATAGCCAACTCACCAAAAATACAAAAGATGGTACCTAGAATCAAAATTTTAATACTTTATCTTCAAATTGAATCTAAATGCTTTACCTACAGCACATTTCATTCACTTCAGGAGATTCTACCTAAATGTTGATCCAATATGTGCTTTCTGTCACAGGGAAGAAGAAATACAAGAGCATTTGATACACTACTGTAGAGTCCTAGACAAAATTAGACAACTAATGTTGAACAATTATAGGAAAAGTGAAACCTCAATAGAAAAAATGCTGAAAACATTCAAAGAAAACAAAATACCAACAATATGTGCAGCAACTTTCAGCATATATGCTTTATGGTGTACCAGATGTACATTTACCTTAGGAAACAATCCAAGAAGACATCTAACACAAATCTTAGCATGCTTAAAAAACTTAAAGAGATAATTTTCTTGAACCACCAGACATTTTCCCACCACTTGGTCTTTCTTTATAATAAGATCAGCATTACAATGGATACACAAATCATAGCTTCAGATACAATGGAAAGCCAGAAAGGACCAACAATAAGAACTGAAATATGAAAACTATAACAATTGTTAAACAATCTAATGGTTAAAAAAATGTTTTCTTTCTGTATTTAATTATAAATCCTAGTATATTATGTTTGACACAATGTGCAATCTGATATGATGTAATCATTTTCTGTCTAATAAAGTTTGCTTTGAAAAATAATGATGATGACGATGATGATGATGATAATACTGATAATAATAATAATAATAATAATAATAATAATAATAATAATAATAATAATAATAATAATAATAATAATAATAATAATAATAATAATAATAATAATAATAATAATAATAATAATAATAATAATAATAATAATAATAATAATAATAATAATAATAATAATAATAATAATAATAATAATAATAATAATAATAATATGGATTTCCAGAATTTTAAATTTTATTCCAAGAAAATGTAAAAGAAATATAAAAATATTACATGTGAAATGGATGAATAAAAAAATCAAAAAGTTTGCTGGTATGTAGGATAGAAAATATGCTATGCATTAAAACAAATGTATTAAATTTGAATAGTTCTTCATTTTGCCATGAATTGTAAATAGTTGAAAATAAAGATGGCAGAAGATAAGTGTGTAAATAGACATATTCTATTATTATCCATGTTTATCATGTGGTTTTAAATGATAATTTATAAGACTTGATTGCTTGTTATTTTGATTATATTATAACTAAAATATGTATGTATATTTTCTCATTTGTTCTTAATGTTTTCATCCAAAAGTTCATATAAATCTGTAATGTATGATATATATATATATATATATATATATATATATATATATATATACATACATATATATATATATATATATATATATATATTAAAACGAAGATTTGCATGGGTTAAATATATAAAATACATATTTTGTGGGTTCATCTGTGTTAAAAACTTTTAATATTAATATACTGACATATCGACTTGGTCACACAAGTCATCCATAGAGTTATAAAAGGTAGAAAGACGGTTGTAGAGGTGCTACAATCACTGATTTGAATAAAACGTTAAAATTCCAGCAAAAGCAAAAGTGTTAAATTTAGGGATGTTTTTTTTAAAAAAATCTTTCCAAATAAAAGGAAGTTTGCATGTATCATCTCGCTTATTGGAACAATCTGGCCTTTTAAGTATCTCAATGGCTTCTCTAATTTTGCACTGGTAGAGATTATCACATCTGGATATGATCCTGGTAATAAAAAAATCAATTGTATGACCTGAATCTATAGTATGGAGTGAGAGTGCTGCTGATGATAAGTGTTTTTTAACTGCATTAGCATGCTCATGTCTCATAACACTAATGCGATGGTTACTCATACCTATGTAAGAAGCTTTACAATTTTTACATGAGATTTGATAGACACCATGAGATTCAAGAGGGATTGAATGCCTTAGGTTTGGTTATTATATTGCTGATCTTTTGATGAGCAGAAAATGCTGTATCTATATTATAGTGTTTTAATATATGTCTGATACTGTCTGTAATTCCTTTTACATATGGAACACAAATCCTAATAGCTGATTTATCATCTTTTTGTTTCCTATTTTGTCTATTTTGGGCTTGAAATAAGGCTTTTTATATAAATTTGTAATTATAACTATTTGCTAATAAAACACTATTAATATGATTTATTTCTTCTTTCAGATGTGTCTCATCTGAAAGGTTAATTGCTCTATTTAAAAGAGTTTTGGCTACAGAAACTATCTGAGTTGGGTGGTGATGAGAATGTAAATGTAAATATTTGTCTGTGTGTATATACTTTCAGTAAATGAAAAAAGATAAACTATTTGGTGCTCTGGTGACTAGAACATCAAGAAAAGGAAGTTTTCCATCAGACTCTGTCTCCATTGTAAATTTAATATGAGGATGCATATTATTTAAATGTAAGAAAAAATCATCTAATTTTTTCCATGTTGCCATATGACAAAGTGTCATCTATGTATCTGAGCCAAATGAGAGATTTTAAAGATGATGATTCTAACGCACGAGTTTCTATATATTCCATAAATAAATCACCTATTACTCCTGAGATAGGTGAGCCCATAGGAGTACCAAAAACTTGTCTGTAATGCTGTCCATTATATACAAAATATGTATTTAAGAGACAATGTTTAATCAAAGCAATAACATGGTCTGGTAAATTGCAACGTTGTGAGATTATATTTAAAGCTTCATCAATTAGAATGTTTGTAAGCAAAGACATGACATCAAAACTGACCATAATGTCATTAGCATTAATTTTTAAACTTTTTAAAACAGAAATAAAATGAAGAGAGTTTTTAATATATGATTTAATAGATGGGATTGTAAGTTTAATGAAATCCGATAAGTATCTAGTTAAAATATGAGTTGGAGAACGTATTGCACTTACTATTGGACGAAGGGGGGTATCTGGTTTGTGAATTTTTGTAAGTCCATAAAATTTTGGACAGACACAAGATTTTTCAGGAGGGATTATTTTTTTATCTCTGTTTCAATAGGTGATTTATTAATAATAGCTTTTGTTGTTTTTTCCAAATATGTAGTATGATCTCTTTTTGATAGATTATAAGTTTTATCATTAAGCAGATCTAAAATTTTATTACCGTAAATGTCATGATCCATTACAACTGTGGCATTACCTTTATCAGCTGGAAGTACAACAATTGATTTGTCCGATTTTATATTATTTAATGCTTGTTTTTCTTTCTTTGAAATATTATTTTTAGGAAGCTTAGCTTTTTTTAAAATATTACAAATCTCAGCTCTAGCCAAATCAGCCGATGGAGAATCAATTTTATTGAGAGCTGATTCAACATTACAAACAACTTTCTCAAAAGGTTACCGGGAAGATGTTAAAGCAAAATTGAAATCTTTTTCTAAAACCAAAATCTCATCTGTAGAGAGGGCTTTCTTAGATAAATTATAAACGGTTTTTTGATTTGGATACATAATGTTTGGGGATTGTGTTCTAATTAGCATTTGAAATTTTTTCTTTTGCTTTGCTGTTATAAATTCCGAATCTTTGAACGATCTAAAACTTGCAATACGATCAAAACTAGTCCACAGTACAGGGTGTATTTTATTACTAAGGAATAAACGTAAATGTAGCAATACTTTATCAGTTTTGTCTAAATTTTTCCGAGCTTCTTTAATAAAAGAGTTTAAAATAATATTGCTTGTTTTCCTTAGAATTTTACTAACATTATAATTGTTCTTGTGAAACACAATTTTACAGCGAGTGGGTATAACGTTGTGATTTTTGCACGCTAATAGAAAAGATAAATTACAAAGTAACTTACATTTCTTAAACCACGTTCTTTCAACGTTTTATTCAAATCAGTAATTGTAGCGCCTCTACAACCGTCTTTCTACCTTTTATAACTCTGTGGATGACTTGTGTGACCTAGTCGAAACGTCAGTATATTAATATTAAAAGTTTTTAACACGGATGAACCCGCAAAATATGTATATATATATATAACATTACAAGGAATAATCTTTCCAAAAGCTTATAGTGATAGACAATTAAGAATATGTTAATTGCAGATTTCCCAATTGTTGTGTAGTGAGCGCTATAGGCATTAACATAATTCTTGGATAATCAATTACTAATCTAAACATCATGATAGCTGACATTATATATTTATAAAAAATCATTCTAAATTTAATTTGAGTATTATCTTAACTAGACTAGTACATGAATATTGAAAACCCTAATCCACGTTGTTGTTATCTTATTAGGCAATTTCCGAATATAATATAAATCGCATCTATTTTTTTTTTTTTTTTAAAAAGATACAAATTAAAAATGTAATGTTAAAATATATAAGTACTATAAATTAATTAAAAATTTAAATTGTATATTGAGTGCGCTTTTTCATGATCATAAACAGAATTAGTATTAAAAAAATTTTTCAATAATTTTAAAAAAATAGTAAACTTGAGTTGTCGTTTTAGATTCATAAATTTTACTAAGCCCCTTATCTATAAAGAAGAGAAGCTTTTGACAAAAAAAAAAAAAGAAAAGAAGGAATATCTTCCTGAATTAATGCTGAAATATGTTTTGTGGTAATCCTAAGGATTATATATATTGAGAGAAATAGAAATATATATTATCTAGTCATACGTATGTAATAGTAGTATTATTAATTCATTTATATTTTAATTAATATTGAAGTTTAAAAAAAAACACAATAAAATCATTTTCAAGTGAAAGTGCCTTAATTGTTATACAAGGAAATACTTCAATGCATTTAAATCTGGAATCTAAAACGCTTACATTTCAATGATTAATAAATTACTCAGATATTTGGTGTGTATTTATTTGACAGCAATTTTGAATTCTGTTGAAGAACAATCATTCAAATTTCTACAGAACGTTTTACTAATCGTTATATTGATTTATTTGAAATTTAGTTAACGAGGGACAATATCAAATAAAATTGCCAATCAATTTTATAAACTAAAGTGATTTTGTTTTTTATACGAAAAGGTTTTTTTTCTTCTACTAAATTATAAAAATGCACATAGAGAGCGTACCAATAGCTCTAACAAGCTCGTAAATTAATAAGTGCGGTTATGAGAAATATTTAAAATCTCTATCCAGAACACTCTTATCTCCAGACCATGGTTTCGGGCTTATGGCCCACGTCAGTGGAGAGCTAGAATATTCGGACACTAGACCTAAAATATCAACTCAAAAAACCAGCACTTATTTCAAACGTATATTTAAGAAGAAACTCTGAATTTTTTCGGACATGAAAATGTCTTTAAATCCAGCTATCTAACTTAAATAGCTATATGGGACTGAAGTATATTCAGATCTACCATATTCTAATAGGCTCAGCATAGCCAAAGCCTTAAAGGTAAAATTATAATAATTAATAAAGCAAGTCATATATAACATGACATTACTTTTATGAGCTTGTAATTACAAAATTGCACATAGAGAGCGTACCAATAGCTCTAACAAGCTCGTAAATTAACAAGTGCGGTTATGAGAAATATTTAAAATCTCTATCCAGAACACTCTTATCTCCAGACCATGGTTTCGGGCTTATGGCCCACGTCAGTGGAGAGCTAGAATATTCGGACACTAGACCTAAAATATCAACTCAAAAAACCAGCACTTATTTCAAACGTATATTTAAGAAGAAACTCTGAATTTTTCGGACATGAAAATGTCTTTAAATCCAGCTATCTAACTTAAATAGCTATATGGGACTGAAGTATATTCAGATCTACCATATTCTAATAGGCTCAGCATAGCCAAAGCCTTAAAGGTAAAATTATAATAATTAATAAAGCAAGTCATATATAACATGACATTACTTTTATGAGCTTGTAATTACAAAAATGCACATAGAGAGCGTACCAATAGCTCTAACAAGCTCGTAAATTAACAAGTGCGGTTATGAGAAATATTTAAAATCTCTATCCAGAACACTCTTATCTCCAGACCATGGTTTCGGGCTTATGGCCCACGTCAGTGGAGAGCTAGAATATTCGGACACTAGACCTAAAATATCAACTCAAAAACCAGCACTTATTTCAAACGTATATTTAAGAAGAAACTCTGAATTTTTCGGACATGAAAATGTCTTTAAATCCAGCTATCTAACTTAAATAGCTATATGGGACTGAAGTATATTCAGATCTACCATATTCTAATAGGCTCAGCATAGCCAAAGCCTTAAAGGTAAAATTATAATAATTAATAAAGCAAGTCATATATAACATGACATTACTTTTATGAGCTTGTAATTACAAAAATGCACATAGAGAGCGTACCAATAGCTCTAACAAGCTCGTAAATTAACAAGTGCGGTTATGAGAAATATTTAAAATCTCTATCCAGAACACTCTTATCTCCAGACCATGGTTTCGGGCTTATGGCCCACGTCAGTGGAGAGCTAGAATATTCGGACACTAGACCTAAAATATCAACTCAAAAACCAGCACTTATTTCAAACGTATATTTAAGAAGAAACTCTGAATTTTCGGACATGAAAATGTCTTTAAATCCAGCTATCTAACTTAAATAGCTATATGGGACTGAAGTATATTCAGATCTACCATATTCTAATAGGCTCAGCATAGCCAAAGCCTTAAAGGTAAAATTATAATAATTAATAAAGCAAGTCATATATAACATGACATTACTTTTATGAGCTTGTAATTACAAAAATGCACATAGAGAGCGTACCAATAGCTCTAACAAGCTCGTAAATTAACAAGTGCGGTTATGAGAAATATTTAAAATTTCTATCCAGAACACTCTTATCTCCAGACCATGGTTTCGGGCTTATGGCCCACGTCAGTGGAGAGCTAGAATATTCGGACACTAGACCTAAAATATCAACTCAAAAAACCAGCACTTATTTCAAACGTATATTTAAGAAGAAACTCTGAATTTTTCGGACATGAAAATGTCTTTAAATCCAGCTATCTAACTTAAATAGCTATATGGGACAAGTATATTCAGATCTACCATATTCTAATAGGCTCAGCATAGCCAAAGCCTTAAAGGTAAAATTATAATAATTAATAAAGCAAGTCATATATAACATGACATTACTTTTATGAGCTTGTAATTACAAAATCACATAGAGGTACCAATAGCTCTAACAAGCCGTAAATTAACAATTGTAGAATTGTCCTCTATTGCTTTTGTAATTACAGCTCTAAAAGTATGTCATGTATATATGACGCTTTATTAATTATTATAATTTTACCTTTAAGGTTGTATGCTGCCTATTAGAATATGTAGTCTGAATATACTTCGTCCCTATAGCTATTTAAGTTAGATAGCTTTTAAAGATTCATTAAAAATTCAGAGTTTCTTCTTAAATATACGTTTGAAATAGTGCTTTTTTGAGTTGATATTTTAGGTCTAGTGTCCGAATATTCTAGTCTCCCGGCCATAAGCCCAAACGGTCTGAGATAAGAGTGTTCTGATAGATTTTAAATATTTCTCATAACCGCATTTTAATTTACGCTTTTAAGCTATTGGTACGCTCTCTATGTGCTTTGTAATTACAAGCAAAAGTAATGTCATGTTATATATGACTGCTTTATTAATTATTATAATTTTACCTTTAAGTTTGCATTAGATATGGTAGTCTGAATATCTTCGTCCCATATAGCTATTTAAGTTAGATAGCTTTTAAAGCTTTTCATTCCAAAATTCAGATTTCTCTAAATATACGTTTGAAATAAGTGCTTTTTTGAGTTGATATTTTAGGTCTAGTGTCAATATTCTAGTCTCGACGTGGGCAAGCATGTCTGGAGATAAGAGTGTTCTGGATAGAGATTTTAAATATTTCTCATACCTTGTTAATTTCGTTGTTAGAGTATTGGTACGCTCTCTATGTGCTTTTTGTAATTACAAGCCATAAAAGTAATGTCATGTTATATATGACTTGCTTTATTAATTATTATAATTTTACTTTAAGGTTTTATGTAGCCTATTAGAATATGGTAGATCTGAATATACTTCAGTCCCATATAGCTATTTAAGTTAGATAGCTGGATTTAAAGACATTTTCATGTCCGAAAAATTCAGAGTTTCTTCTTAAATATACGTTTGAAATAAGTTTTTGAGTTGTATTTTAGGTCTAGTGTGATATTCTAGTCTCATGACGTGGGCATAAGCCCACATGGTCTGGAGATAAGAGTGTTCTGGATAGAGATTTTAAATATTTCTCATAACCTTGTTAATTTCGGTTGTTAGAGTATTGGTACGCTCTCTATGTGCATTTTGTAATTACAAGCTCATAAAGTAATGTCATGTTATATATGACTTGCTTTATTAATTATTATAATTTTACCTTTAAGGCTTTGGTATGCTAGCCTATTAGAATATGGTAGATCTGAATATACTTCAGTCCCATATAGCTATTTAAGTTAGATAGCTGGATTTAAAGACATTTTCATGTCAAAAATTCAAGTTTCTTCTTAAATATACGTTTGAAATAAGTGCTGGTTTTTGAGTTGATATTTTAGGTCTAGTTATATTCTAGCTCTCCACTAGTGGGCCATAAGCCGAAACCATGGTCTGGAGATAAGAGTGTTCTGGATAGAGATTTTAAATATTTCTCATAACCTTGTTAATTTAGAGCTTGTTAGAGCTATTGGTACTCTCTATGTGCATTTTTGTAATTACAAGCTCATAAAAGTAATGTCATGTATATATGACTTGCTTTATTAATTATTATAATTTTACCTTTAAGGCTTTGCTATGCTGGCCTATTAGAATATGGTAGATCTGAATATACTTCAGTCCCATATAGCTATTTAAGTTAGATAGCTGGATTTAAAGACATTTTCATGTCCGAAAAATTCAGAGTTTCTTCTTAAATATACGTTTGAAATAAGTGTGGTTTTTGAGTTGATATTTTAGGTCTAGTGTCCAATATTCTAGTCTCCATGGTTGGAGATAAGAGTGTTCTGGATAGAGATTTTAAATATTTCTCATAACCGCACTTGTTAATTTACGAGCTTGTTAGAGCTATTGGTACGCTCTCTATGTGCATTTTTGTAATTACAAGCTCATAAAAGTAATGTCATGTTATATATGACTTGCTTTATTAATTATTATAATTATTAAATTATAAAAATATTTGATTTAGATAAAATAATAAATATAAAGGGAGGTTAGATTTTACAAGTAAAAACATTGGGATTCCTTTTTTTTTTTTATTATTATAGACTTTGATTTCCTTAATTTTATAATAAAAAATATAAAATAGCAATAAAAACAATAATAAATAATTTCCTGCTAAAATTTTAGCAAATATATATTTTTAATATTAATAAAACATACTAACATTAACAATTAATAATGTTACTTATTAACATTAAGACAAAAAGCTGATCTATGCATAACAAAATATTTTATAAATTAAGATGACACAACTCTACCAAGTATTTAATAATCCAAAACTGATATTAAACACAAATGAAATTATCAGTAGTTATAAGTTGTTGTATTATACTATTACAACCATAGGGATACTGCATGAATGTTAGAATAAGTGAGTAAACATACATTAAGTTACATTAATATCGTTTTGGATATGGAATGTTTTTATGAATTTACATTTATAAATTATTCTAGCTTCAAACATTACTAGCTCTATTATCTAAGAAATACATATTTTCAGTGCCCTTTGAAAGTTATAATTGGTTTTCTGCTTTCAGAACGTGTTATATTTGCCAGTTTAATGAAGTTTATTTAAACTTCTTTGAATTAATGAAAAAATTAAGTAGCAGTTTTATTACTTATATAAGCCTATTAGACCATAGATAAAGTTAAGTAGACAGAGCTTGGTAAAAGATTGAAGTTGTTGAATATTAATGATATTGGTATTGTTTAGTTGTGAAATACTTCAAAGCATTTATATTTAAGAATGTATATAAGTGGTTATATGTATTTATTTACCTATCCATTGATCTATCAATCAACCTAGCTATCCAATAGTCATTGTAGAAAAATGTCCTCCTTCATGTTCCCTCAAAATAAAAAATAAATATATTCAACTAAGATATCTGACCAAGTCTTGAGTAATTTTTCATTCTATCAAAAATTATGAAATATCCACTTATCACCTAATAATTTATTGGCTAGCTGTTGTAAATAATTACAAAATTTATTGCACATGGATTTAAAAATTACTTATAAGCATATCAGAAATATAATATAAAGACTATTGCAATAAAGATTGCTGTTGAACTTTCTCCTTCTTCCATCAGCATTAACATGAATAATCAATAGTCATTGTTTATGACATGATTTAATAAATATTCAATAACATCTGCAAATACAGTGCATGATATACAACAGTCATATACATACATATACAAAAGTGCTAAAGAATTAACCAAAAAAATAATGTGTGGATTTTGATACATGCTAGTCATTATAAATGTTCTGGTTATACAGAAACATGAGCATACAGGTCCACTATAAATTAATTTGTAATCTAAAACAAATAATCTCCACTGAATGTAATCTAAAGATATAACTTTTTACAAGATAACTATATGGTTGTCCAAACAGAAACATAAACCACCACATATAAATAAAATAACTATTATTGTTCCAGAGCCAACTCAAGATCAGTATATAATATTGAAATGAAATTGTGAACAAAAAGAAAGTACTATTTATAAGATTAATATACTTCAATTTGAAGAGATTTACTGGAATAATTTTCTATTCTCTAAAATTCTGTGCTATTATGAAATCATGTCACAAGCACACTACCAATTCATAGAAAAGCTAGCTAATAAAATAAAGATATAATTCTATTATTTTTAATAGTTATGTATTAAATTAAATAATAAATAATTAAGAGAATTGAGTAATATCATGATAATATGATAATTCCAAAGAAAATACATTTTTATCATCAACATATAATTTTATCTTGCAAATTTGATTAACCAGATGATTCTTTACTAGTCAAATTATGTAACCTTAATTTTAAAGAAAATTATTTTCACATTCATTAAGTATAATTATAAACAATATTTCATTGGGAAAAAAATAAAAATAAATACTTTTTACATGTTTTTATGAATATGATAAGCTTCTATACAATACAGTTTTCTATGAAAAATAAGATTAAAAACAACATATTTCAAAAAATAAACAAATAAAAAAATATTCAATATTAACAAGTATTATTTATTTAAAAATTATTTGCAAGGGTAGATATATATAGTCACATTACAACACCTTGGACCAGCATGTTTTTGAGATCATCATCCCTAGTTAAAATTTCCAGATTTTTTTTTACATTACTTTTCTTTTTATAATCTCTTTCATGAATACATATTTCCAGAGTAAATTTATTTTTACAATAGAATATTTTAAGGTTTCCCACAGGTTAAATCTATCCATTTTTGATGTACTAAATAGCAGGATGGGTTCACTCAATGATTCCATCATTCTTTCGGATGAAAACAGACCTTGTTTTACATTATTACTTCAGAATTACTCTCCTGTTTATACTTCTTATTTCAATGAACAAATTAGATGTTGAAAATTGATGATGCTCTGCTCTTAACTAAAACTTAGCTCTTGGGTTAAATCAAATATATTTTAAAAATCATTATTTTTAAATAAGTAGCAAGATGTGCTTTACTTAAGATTATAAAACTATTTCTCACTGTTTTTCTAGCTGGGCTGCTATTTCTGCTTTATTCAACAGATGTATTAGCAATAATTTCTGCTACTGATTTCTTCAACAGCTGGATCAAGAATAACTGTTCATCATAAGCAAGTGATGTTTACTGTCTTATTCCCCTCACTATATTAGTTTTTAAAACAATCCTGTATCCATCCAATGACATAGAATTGGTTGTATTTTTGCAAAAGGTTATTTGGTTATTTTTCCTTTGCAAAAGGTTATTTGGTTATTTTTCCTCTTTTTTTTTTAAATATTCCCATCTTAAGACAAAAAAAACTCTATGTTGTGATTTCTTTCTTATGTCATATAACAAATTAATATTTGTATTATACTTTGATTTGGAAAACATTGTTTTTAGTTTAAGATGGTACAGAGAAAAAAGAGAGACAAAAAAAAGAACAACTTTAATAAATTGAAACAAAATTTCTTAACAAAAATATTATACCTTACTTTTTTTTTTCTTTTTTACTAAAAATCTGTGAAGAAATATTTTTTCTGATTTATTTCTCTTTAACTTTTCAAAAGTTAATATTAAAACTTACCAATAACTCTCTGAAGAAAAATATGTATCTTAGTTCATTTGTATCATCTTGTACAACTAATTAAAATATTTATCTTAATACATTTGTCTAGATCTTGTATAACTAATTATAACAAATTATAAATATTGACTTTATTTAAAAAGAAAATGTTTAGAATTATCAGATTTTCTTTTAATAAATGAAAAACCTTTAAATAAGTTATTGTCTGACAATGTAAAACATGACAGAATTAAATCTTATTATTTTTTGATCATAATTTTATTTTAATTCGAAAAGTTTGAAATAATCTAAAATGGTCTAGAATTGGCCATTATCTATAATGTCACAATATCCTTATGAAGATGAAGCAATAAAGTGTAGATAAATGCTTTATTTCTTATTATTTACATTTACATCTGAATGGCCATTTTATTGCTGAAGATATATTTTACTAATTTTTCCTTCACTACAGAATGACTTAAGCAGTCTAGAAATATATATTCTCTTCACACCATTTATATTTCCTATACTGAATGTATTTTACTCTGGTTTTTGAAAGATTTGACTGGGCCTTTATACAAATTAAGGAATTTTTGTCTCTGTATTTTTACGACTTCTTACTTTATAGACTGTAATTAACACTTCATCAACTATCTAAAATCTTTGTGTTTATGCCAATGCACATTACTTTTACTTTTTCCCATGTGAAATAACTTTTCATGGCTTTGATTCTATCAGTTCATATATTTTTCATCTCTTTTTTATTTACATAAACTTTAGACTTGAAATAAATTTAGGCCCTGATTGCTAATAAGGAAAGTAGATTTATTGACAACCCAGATCATGTAATTAACAACCTATTGCACTTGTTTTACCCATATTTGATGATTTAAATTTATATATGTGTGGAAAAGCTGTATTAGCTATCACATAATACATTTACATGGATTGGATTTCAGATTCTGTTTTGATGGTAATATATGTGTAATATTTTGTTTTCCTATCCACCAATTTAATTCAGGAAATAAAAATGTAATACCTTGACTTGTTACAAAAGTGAGTAGTTTGACTATTAATTCAAAATGTTGAGTCTCTAATCCTTTAATGGTATGTTTAGGATTATATTACGGCATCAGATATACAGCAGCAAATTTTGAGAACACATCATATACAAAAACTAAATATTTAAATAGTTTAAAGGGATGCAAGGAACCATAAAATCTATAGCTATCATTTATTTAGGTTGTTACGGAATTATTGGGTTTATTGGATCAATATAATTTATTTTATTAGATTTGGCATGCTGGGATATACCACAATCTTTTTATGACTGATATAACATTGCTATGTATATTACACCAATAAATCCTAATTTCTATAATTGCTATTTTAGAAGAAGTAAGTGCATTTTGTCAAACAACTATGCAACAATTTTGGGATTACTACACTCTATTCATCACTTCCAGATTGGATCATGGTTTTCAAGATGTTGTCCTCCATTTTATTAACTGATCTGGGTTCTGCCCTGAATTACATTGTCTGCTGTGCCATCAATATCTTTTTATAAATAGAGCATTGTCAATGTATATTCTTTCTCTTTACTTGACATACTGGTCCATGTTGTAAATAGCCTTCTATAGACTCATATGTACTTAGATGTTACTGATTTAGATCACCAGGATTGCAATGATATATGGAATTGTATAGTGTAATGAAAATTCTGATGGAACAGATTTCTTCTAAACAAATGACTGTTAGTCAGATAATGGTGGTTCAGGAATTCAAGACTTCAGTTGTCATGACTCAGACTTCTATAGAAATTGCAAAAATCTTAGGAATATCCATATTTTGTCAAGACTTCTTTCTATGATTGCATAAATTAATCTCTGAGACTTTCAAAAGATGCTTTCTTAAATAGAGTACTCCAATTTGACTATACTTCTGATTTGGAATATTGGGTATATCAGTCCATGACAAAAAGTACCATTATTTGTTTTCATTTTATTGGCAAACCTGCTGCAAATATTATTGAAAATGCTTCAATGTTTTAGGGATTACCAAAATTGTTTTCTAGTTTTAGGTATGTAAACTCTTATATGGCTTGGACTTTGTCTTTGCATATAAATGGCTTTATGCATCCAATTGCCACAAGTGTCCTAAAACCAACTTCTTCTGTAGACAATGTGCCTTTTATTAATTTAATTTTTACACATTGTTAGCATGCTTGACAAAACATTCCAAGACCATCAATGCCATTATGATAATAACATTATACAGGGTCACAAATTGTTTAATAACAGGTGAAAAAACCTGATCAAAGCATTTCAATAAGACCAAATAGCATTCTATTAAAATTGTAACAGTATCTTTCACAACAGAATTCCAGTATATTACTAATCTACTGGGGAGAGATTTTCCAATTGCTGGATGTTAAGTCAAATATGGACAAACTATTTTTTATTAAAGTTGGTCAATATTTCATTAATGAAGAAGAAATATTTAAGGACAGAATGATTATTTTATTTTATTGCCTTGCGTTAAGGCATGGACAGAGGAATACATCTTTCTTTTTGACTACCATCAAAGGGTTATTATAAAATGATAAGCAAACACAAAAAAACCATTCCATTATTTATACAATTTGTTTCTCCACCTATATCTTTGATTGATGGGTATAGGATATGATCTAATTGTTAGTGTTGATTCTGCAATGCTCTGATTTGATGTGGAAAAATCAGAGAATATGGCTTGAAATCATTCTAGCCAGGACTGTGCTTTCAAGTATTGTTTTTATGAGAGATGACTCCTGTATTATATTAATTACCAGTGAATGACGATTTGTTGCATTTATGAAATGGATTTTAAATGATTTATATAAGGTCAAAAAAACAAATTCTAAGATATTTTATCACAAATTATATGGTCTTTATAAAATCCAAAATCCAAATAGTTTATGCAATACAATACAATCCCAGCACTATAAATATACCCATCATAATAAAAAACATTATTAATATATTTCATTCTAATTTTAATAGAGCCCATATTTACTGATTAACTAACTTAGCTATTCAATTTTTAGCTAATGTTATAGGAGTGCTTATAATGGCAATATCTATATTTGTAAATATATAGTAGTATTCTTTTAAATATTTCCTTTGGTATTCAGAAATCTGACTACCAGGATTTAGTAGGGAATCAATATCAATGGTTTCAATAGTTAATTTGATTTTTAAATGTGGTTTTTGGAATATATTGGAATTAAATTTGCCCCTGGACAAAATAAATTCATGGATTGTGTTTTTATCCATTCTGTTCTTCTGAATGAAATGTGAATCTTGATAGAATCTTCTATATTGAACCTGTTTGTTTTGCTCACACTAGAATTCAATCTTTCCATCAACATATTAAAATCACAAATTGTTCTGTTTTTATATCTTTTATATTTCTGGCTAAAATGTGAATGTTGATAAGACCTATCTATTGAAGCTCCATTTCATTTACATTTCTTTTAAACATTTCAAGTGAAACATAGCTACAGGTTGGTAGTGGTGATGCATGATAACTTCTCTCTTTTACAGCACTGCTCTTTATTTATTTACCTATCTGTCCTTTTAAATACTTTTTGGTCTTCTGTATTTGCCAATATTCTTTGTTGATTTCATTACTAATTTTGTATAAGATTACATTTCTTTTCTTTCTTTATAACTAAGGTATAACATATGGCTGATCTCCAGATTTATTTTAAAAAATACCTTGTAGACTATAAATACCTATTTTATGATTGGAGATAATCTATTGGTTTATTGATTAGATCAAGGCTATTTAGAACCTCTGATACTTGCTGAATGTATCAGAAATTTGTCTCAACCTGCATCTGTTCAACCTTAAGATTGAAATCTCTTATAATCTGATTGACTTTTGTTAAAAAATGGGCAGCTAGAGCATTCAATCGAGTCACTTGCCATTTGAAGACTGTGGTATCCATCTGGTACACTATACTTTCTGGATATATTATTCATTCTAATAACTGAAAATTAATAACTATTTATATCTTTAAAAGTATTACATAAGGTTAACAAGGAATCTCGCCATGTCTGAGATGTCCGTATAAATGGCTGCATCATCGCAGCATCACATTTAAATCAATAACTTCCTGGGCTATACAAATACTTAATATGAATTGCTTGGAATCTAGATGTTTTTGAATTGGTTCATTGAATTATGCAACTTATTATGAGGCACATATTTCAATCTAGCCTTTTGTTTAACAATTATTTTGATTTCCATTTTATCTCCTTCAATGGAATATGACATTACCTGAACTCCATTCATCAGTCCCAATTTTTATAAACTTAATTGAATTTTGATTCATTTCCAACCTATATTTTTTATGGATGACCAATAATTCCTCCCTAGCTTAGGCTGATTTTATTATTCACTTTTAATTTCATTATTTAATTTTTAAATGCACGAGTGTACATACAATTAAATTTGTATAATAAATATTATTTATACCTTCAGTACATGTGCATTCAAAAAATAAAATGTATATAATACATTATTGTTTTTTTAATTTGCATATTTTCATTACTACATCCACAATAATAAATTATGAACAATATAACTAAATGTCTAAAGTCTCATTTACAATTGTTGCTTATTTGTATATTATATTCAAATGGTATGCATAACAATATAATTCCAGTGTAATATGGTGATAATATATTATAAATTATTTAATTTGTTTTAGAATGAAATAATGGTATTTCTACAAAAACATATTTGTTTATTATATGTAATAATTGTGAATTTTTTATTATTTGTCATTAGTATAAAAAAGATTTTTATTTATGGAATCCTGGTTGGAATTGGTTAAAGAATGAATGAAAGTTATTGCTATAATTACTATGATATCAATTTAAAAATTATAAATAGAGCTGAATAGAAAAGACCCACTCACCCTCCTTTGTCTTTAACAGAAGTGAATCTAAGTTTCTTCTTATGATTCTTTAAATGTACTTTTTAATGTATATAATTGTAAATTAGATATAATGATTGGATAAAAGCAATAATGTTCATCTGTTAACCAGACCAAATTGTTGAATTTGTGAAAGATGATGATTTATTGAGGTAAGAAAATTAATTCCTTAGCATTGCAAAAACATTGGAATATTTCTTTGCTTTAAAAAATGGATATTATCTGCTTTTCAATGATGAGATCTAAATTTTAGTAAAAGAAAAATGTACACAAAGATTGTCACCTCCTGATACAATTTTATATCCTTGATGGATGGAATAAAAATTGATTTAATTTTCATAGCATCATCATGGATGAAACTAAATTAGCATCAGTTCAGTTATAATGTTTCATGAATTGATTACTTGGTAAATGAAAGGATATCCACATTGCATTGTTATTGATATAAATTAATGTTTGCACACTGATAACATTATATAGATAAAATAACTGCTAAATTAAAAGATAATTTGGATGTTTGAAAAACATCAAAATTATCAAAATATGGCTTGGATCTTATAGCTTTTTGTGATATTTCTTCTTTCTATGAAATAACAAAACATCTTTTGATTGTGGTTATAAAACAAAATAATGAACACTTAGGACAATGATACTACTTTAGATAGGCTATATTTAAAACTACTGCTCTTGTCATTTGTTTATATTTATTATTATTATTGCTATACTTTTTAACTTCATTTAAAATGTATATTCTTAATGATATAAATGGTTGCATAATCATAGGTTAAATAGTAATCTATTTACATATGTAAAGATAAGAGAGTTATAATGTCTTAAGTTTGAATTTATATTTTACAGCATAGTAATTATTGTCTTTATTTTAATTTTTTTTTAAATTTATTAATTGTAAACTAACTTCAGATATGTTAACTTACATTAGAAATTTAAAAAGATTATATCATAATAATTGTTTATTGTATTTTATTCTCTTGAATTTAAGTAAACAAATAAGTTGATTCATTTTTGTATATAATTTTATATAAAATATAAAAAGAAGATATATCTTGAACTCTATTATATTTTGGAAAGTATAATCATTCTATAATGGAAATTTATTGCTTAATTATATTTGGATGAGAAAATATTCACTCATTGGTTATACAACATAATCCATTAGAAGCATTATAAAATTATTCACATAAAAACAAAGGATTGCTAATAAAGTATAATTACTTTCCATTTTTCTGTATTGAATTTTAAGTATATTATTTGCAAGGAATTGATTTTATTGTGCAATAAATTAACTTCTTTGACATTCTTAAATATCTAATAAGTAATTGGAAGCTTATTGTAATTATTTTCTTTGCAACAAATAACAGAGATACTAAAATGGAAATTACATATAAATTGATGTGATAATTGACAAAGGTGCATCTATGATAATTATTGAAGAAGAGTAAAGGTAGTTGCAATGAAATGTTCAAGTATTTTATTTTAGGTCAATATTAATTAAAATAATGAATGCATTAAGTTAGTATACAACCATAAAGGTCATAAAGCTGGCAGTAGTGATATATTTTATTCTGTTTCAAATTAGAATGATTTCCTTTGGATCATAAATTTAGTTTAAATATTAAATATTAATATTAAACTATAATAAATCTAACAATCTTTCTTTATGCTGTGACAGTTGTAGTCTAAAGTTTTAATGGTTTTTCTTTAATAAAATGAAGAGTAATTGGATATAATTTGATAATTATTTTTCTGTAAGCATCAAATAAGAATCTATAATTTATTTTATGTATTGTTATGACTGGATATTGAAAATCTTAAAGTTATTTAATAGGATGATTTTATCATATACTATATTAATTTAGTGAAAATGAAAACATACTTTGAGTTAATTGATTTCACTGAATGGTCAAATAGTATATTATTTATAAGAAATTGTGAATGGTTATAAACATTTTTTTTTGATGTTGTATATAAATACTATGTAATTTTAGTCTCTATATAATATCAAAATATTGCATTCAAAAGCATACACTTTTGAATGTGCACAAAGTGTTTAATGTCTATTATCATATGGAAATGATTTTTATCATATGAAAATCCAAACAAATATTTCAACATATTATAAATGTCATATATAATGTGCCCATGTCATTGTCACAGTCATTTTAAGTAGAGCTTAAAATATAGCTATTTTTTCTTAAAAAATATATATTTATAATGGTTTATACTATTTTATTTTTGTCTGTCATGATTGTATATATTGAAAAAATATTCTTAAATTCGGAGGTAAAAAGCCAATAAACTCACCACACTGGCTAATGCATGTTGGTGAGCAGCCCATCTAAGTTCATACACTATATGGATAATCACATAGTAATAACAGCTGCAACAACAAGAACATATGGATTAGACATTAGGAATTTGCCCTGCTTGGTTCCTTTAAGGCATCCAAGAGGAATCAAAGGGTCTCCTTTCAGTTAATATCAAACTCCAACCAAGGCAGCAGTTGTTGGCCCAAGGCAGAGGGTGCTAAGAATCCCCTCATTGCAGACTCAGGCTGCCATATGATGACAATTTTTTATTTAGGTACTTACAACTGCAGATCACTTTCAAGTGAAGGAATATTGCAAGGGTTAGAAGAAGAACTGTCTTATATTAAATGGGACATTATTGGACTTTGTGAAGTTAGAAGAAAAGGTGAAGAAACAATTGATTTAAAAGTGGACATATACTCTATTATAAAGGCACAAATATTGGAAATACAAGTGGAGTAGGATTCATTATAAATAAAAAATGGAAGAATAACATTGTGAAGATTTATGGTCTATCAGACAGCATGGCAAGATTAGTTTTACAACTTAATAGCAGATACCAAATACAGATAATTCAGGTTTATGCCCCAAAAAGTTCTCATAGTGATGAAGTTATAGAATATTTTATATGGATTTACAAAAGGCTTTTGCTCAGAGTAAACAACATTTTAAAATTGTTATGGGAGACTTTAGTGCTAGAATTGATAAACAAATAAAAGATGAAAATGATGTAGGTAGTTTTGGTTATGGTAATAGAAATGATAGAGGACATAGACTTGTGAAGTTTGCAGAAAAAGAAAAAAACTATATTATGAATTCTTTTTTTGAGAAAAATATTAAAAGGAAATGGACATGGAAGGATCCAAATGAAGGTACAATAGAATTGGATTATATTTAGACTAACCGAAAATACATATTTCAAAATTGTAATGTTCTTAATAAATTTAACACAGGAAGTGATCATCGATTAGTAAGATGTAAGATACATGTTAATGCAAAACTAGAGAGACAAAAATTATTAAGAAAAAAAAATATTTACAGTTGATATTCCTAATCTTCAGAAACATCCTAATGAATTTAAATTAGAACTTAGAAATCGGTTTCAAGTATTAGTAGATTATAAACATGATTCAGATTTGAATGACATTAATAGAAAAATAAGAGATACACTTTTAAAAACTGCAATAAAGATAGCTGGTAGAAAAAAGCAGCAATTGACCAGTAAAATTTCTACTGAGACTAGAGAATTTATGACGAAAAGAAAGAATATGAGAATATACAACAATGATGCATTAAAAAAGATTGAATATCTCAAATTTTGTAAAATGGTGTGGAAAAAGAGTTGAAAATGATATAAGAAAGTATAATTATGAACTAGTAAGGAAAGCTGTAGAAGAGAATAAAAGTCTAAAGAGTATAAAACAACATTTTGGTCTTGGTAGGAAATTTATATCTGCAATAAGAAAAAAAGATGGCATTATTACTAAAAAGAGAGATAACATCATAAAATGTGTAGAAGACTTCTATCAAGAATTATATACTAATAAAGAACATGTGCCTCCTATACATATTATATCTTCCAAATTGCCCAGAATTTTGAATGAGTAAGTGAAACATGCAATTAAATTTATGAAGAAAGGGAAGACTCCAGGTAATGATGAAATTGTATTTGATATATTAAAAGAAGCAGGTGAAGAAATACAATATTTTTTAGCAAAGTTATATACCAAATGTCTAAATGATAAAGATGTACCAGATGATTAAAAGAATGTGGTATTAATATTAATATTTAAAAAAGGTGATAAAGAAGATATTAGAAAATACAGACCTATCAGTCTTATACAAAATTTTTACTAAGATAAATACAACTCGTCTACAGAAAACACTGGATTTTCACCAACCAAGAGAACAAGCTGGATTTAAAAGTGGTTTTAGTACAATAGATCATATCGAGGTATTGAGAGAAATTATAGAAAGGACAAATGAATATGAGTTACCATTATGCTTAGGATTTGTAGACTATGAAAAGGCATTTGATTCTATAAACATTTCTTCAGTGATTAAAGCATTGGATCATCAAGGTGTAGATCCAGGATATTGTCATATTTTGAAGAATATATATAAAAATGCAACATCATCAATTAGATTACATAATGATAGTAGGAAAATCAAAATTGAAAAGGGTGTAAGACAGGGTGACTCCATATCTCCAAAACTTTTTATAACAGTGCTGCAAGAGGTATTTTGTAGATTAAAATGGGAAGCTAAAGGAGTGAAAGTAACTGGAGATTATTTAAGTCATTTAGATTTTGCATATGATGTAGTTGTTTTTGCAAATAATGCTTTAGAGATACAGAAAATGTTGAAGGAGTTATCAGATGAAAGTAGGAAAGTGGGTCTAAAGATAAATGTTAAAAAGACTAAAGTAATGTTTAATAGATTTTCTCAAAATATGAAAATAAAAATTGATTGTGATGAGTTAGAAGAAGTTAACATTTACAAATATCTTGGTCAGTTTATTAATACAGATGGAAATTTAATGGATGAAATTAATCATAGAATTAAACTTGGTCAGAGTGCTTTTGGTAGAAATAACTTGATACTAAAAGGAAATATGCCTTCGTATTTGAAAAGGAAGGTTTTTAATAAATGTGTTTTGCCAGTTCTTACTTATGGATATGAGACTTGGACACTTAATAGAAGAGCAATACAGAGACTTCAGACCACTCAAAGAAGTATGGAGAGATGCATGTTGGGAGTAACAAGAAGGGATCAAAAATGCAATGTATGGGTAAGAGCACAAACAGGTGTTACTGACCTCATTGAAAGAATTAAAAGATTGAAGTGGAGTTGGGCTGGACATATTGTTAGAAGAGATGATAACAAGTGGACAATTGTAATTTTAAACTGGATTCCAAGAGATTGTAAAAGACCCAGAGAGAGACGACATGTGAGATGGATGGATGAAATAAGAAAATGTGCAGTGTGATGTGAAGAAGAGAAGCTAAGAATAGGAAAAGATGGATTGAACTTGGAGAGACCTTCATCCTGCAGTGGATTGATAATGGTTTATGATGATGATGATGACTGTTTTATATTGATTTTATAAAGAGGATAAGTTTAAACTTGCAAGGTGGGATATTTACAAAAAAAAAAAATCTTAAATTTATTTTAGTGTAACTTAAGTAATAAAAGCAATATAATATATGTCACTTGAAACTTTAAGATTTGATTATTTTCAAATCGGCTAAAGAATTGGCTAAAAATGATAAATTTTATGTTCCTGTAGTGAATTTTTGATCATTTTAAAGCTTAAAATATACAATAGGATGCTGCCCTCTCTAGAATTATTTTACAAGTAAAAAAATCAATAATATTTTAATTTAAAATTTTAACACTGGGAGGTGGACTTTTCAAAGCACTGATTCATTGTTTCTCATGTTGAACAAAAGAGAGTGTTTTCCAACAATTTTGACAGGTCTAAGTTCTTTGTTTTGATTTTTAAAACAAAAATATATATTTTAGAGTATTTTTTTGTATTTTTTACATATTATAAATTATTCTGATAAAATATGCTCAAAATATAATTATTTTAGAATAATAGTTAAGATTTAGTAAACATTCTTTACTTTTATACAAATGTAAATTCTGAATGAAATCAATGACATATGGGGCATTTTCTAATAGGTTACGGACATTCTTTTTAGCTTCTCTGCTATAGAATATTTTTATAATTATAAATAGAAATTTATTTTGGAAACAACTTTTGATCACTTTCATAACCTGACAAATTATTAATTTTCTTTTTACAAACAAAATTAAAATGAATCTATTATTAAAAGATGAATATATCATTACTGCTGATTCTGTAATTGACCAATCAAATGTTTAGAGCTTTAATTCACTCAGCCAATATGTATCTTTAATTATGAAAACATTAATAAAATTAGAAACATTAAATGTTGCAAGTTAATATTTGCAGATTGTATTTAAAAGTAGCAATTAAATGTATTATATTGTTTAAAAAATATTTTTCCTTTAAAATTAATATTTCAAGTTATTAAAATAAATTTAGATTGTTTAATAAAAATATTTAATAGTATAGGAAAGTTAAGTAATTATATAATATTTAACAAGATGAGTCAAATAATTTAGAAAATTAATTTGGAGATAAAATTTAATGTATATGTAAATTATTATGTGTTAAGAACTTGGATTAACCAATAAGATTTACTAGATAGAAGAAGTATAAATACAGCTGTTCAATCCATGTAGACATAACTGAGAAAGTAATTATTAATATTTTTTGATTTGTTTGCCTAATTGTATCTTGTTTGAAGTTGTAATTTTTTTATAAATTTATTATTTTTAGTTAAAAGTTTAAAGTATAATTTTAAATAACCATTTTACAATACTCAAGTTTGATAGATTTAGTTATTTTCTATCAGCAAAATTTTATTCAAAACTTGATGAAAAACTATGATAATTTTATGAAAATCAATAGTGATTATCAAAATAACAGTAAAATGAGTATCAAAAGCTATGAAAAGTTAAATTGTATGACAAGAAGAAATTTAAGGATGTGTAAGAACTTTGAATTTAATATGTTTAGTATATTTGGAGTGAAAGAACATTTATCTCTAATAACCATAAACTATCAAGAAAGTTTGATCTTATAAGTATGAGAAGGATGTTTGTTAAAAATTATTCAGATTTATGTATTTTAAAAGAAAGAGAAGACCAGACAAATTATTAGTATGCACTTGAATTGAAACTTGTATAAAAGAATATAATAAAATTTGTGTATAATTTTATTTTTTATGAACGTGGATAAAGTAATTTAATGTTAGTTTATCTTAAAAGAGCAATTTGAATGGATTATGTATCTGGAAGTGATGCTTGGTAAGATTGAGAAAATGGATATTCTACTTTATATATATAAAAAAGATGTACTTAGTTGAAAGAATGAAGGATGGCCTATACATCTTAAAAGTTTTTACCTTTTAAAGAAGAATAAAAGAATTATACATTTAAATCATTTCCTTTATTAAAATTAAGATGAATTGTGATATATTTTTTTTAAAATTAACATTGTGTTATATAATATTGCTGGATCAAGAAGCTGTATAATTTTATATAAAACATATTGATCGTGATGTGTGCATTTGAGAAAAAGTAAAAAAATCTTGAACTTTAAAAAAAAAATATCTTTAATAAATGTGAGTATATACATTTCACTTGAAAAAAAATAAGAATGAAAATTGTCTAAAAGAAAAAATAACTGATAAATAATTTTGTTATATAAAATACTCTGCTTAGGGAAGAAAAATATTAATGTCACTATAATTTGCTATAGTTTAGACTACCATGAAAAATATATGTACATGAATAATATATTGTTTAATATGAATTTGTATTCCTGGATTTCTTTTTGCACTGAAATATTTGTTCTGATGATAAATATTAAGAAAATAGAATTAATGATGTATGTATTCAGTGTAGATGAGAAATATTTCACCTAGATTTTTTGAGATTTAACTTTGTAATTTTTCAATTTTGTTGAGCATTGACAGGGGAGAGAGGGGTTTTCATTCATACGTTTTCCTGTATCTTAACAACAGGGGAAGAAGCAAGGTGCTAGAAGAATGAATGAATAAAAAGACTTTAATAACTTTGATTTTTTTTCTCATTTTAGTTTTAGTATTAATATTTTTTTATTATCATTGTCTTTAATAAGGTTTAAGTAATATCTTAATTAGAAAAACATTTTTAGTTTTAAATACTGATATAATTCATTTTAATATATAATGAATGAAAAAGATAGGTAATAGAGACATCCATATGTCTTCAAATCCAGCTATCTAACTTAAATTGTCATATGGTACTGAACTAAGTTCAGTCACACCATATTGATTTAGCAACATAAAACTGTCAAAGCCCTAATATCAATGACAATAATTACAATAATAATAACAATAATTCTTATTGCTTTAAAGGCTTTGAAATTTTATATTGTTAAAGTTATTAATATATGGTGTATCTGAAGTTAGTTCAATCCTATATAACTATTTAAGTTAGATAGCTGGATTTGAATACATAGGGATATCTGAAAATTTCAGATTTTGTACTTAATATACAGTGCTGGACTTGATCTGGTATTCTAAATCTAATGCTTCAATATCCTAGAACCTCACTGAGCAAAGCCAGAAACTGGTCTGAGAATATAGATATTATGAAAATCTTGCTAAGAGCTATTGAAACCCTCATTATATACCATTTGTAATACAAGTTTAATAAATTAAGTCATATGATTTGATCATCTTGCAATTATTGTCATTTATCTTAATTCTTTTGTGAATTTACATTGCTAGACACAGGGCTATGTTATCTGTACATGCATAAACTACTAAGATACTAATATAAGTTATTTTCTATTCCAATAAATCCAACATTTAAGCATCCCATTGGTTTCTTTTCATAATCCGAAGGTCACTATTACTTTAAAACTTCATAATAGATTTATCAATCTACATCACAAAATTATCTAACATTACTCTAAACAATAAACAAAATTCACATATGACTTCAATAATCTAAACTACTATAACAAGAAAAAGTTTATTCACTTTCAAAACTCAACAATATAACACAAATGATTTTGTTTTCAGATATTAAAATCAATATTTAAAACATTTTAAAAGCAGAGTTCCTCAAATAAAGAATCCTATAAAAATAGATGTATCAGTAAATTATATTACAATAGTAATATAAAAGAAAAGTATGCATATCTTTTTTTTAAAAAATTCTAATCTTATCTCTAGAATAGGAATAACATTTTTGTATAATTAATGCATGCACACATAGTCATACATTCATATGATAAGGCAATACTATAAAATAATCCAAGAAATTATAGAAAATAATAAAATATACCCATGTAAAATTAATACAAGGCAAAAAACATACAGTAGTACCACCCTGTGCCAACAAGAGTAATCAATGGATGCCAGAAGGCTTGTGCATACAATCCCTATCTAATGCCTACTCATCTAATATCCCCAGACTAGTTTCTAGCTTGTGGCCTTCATCAGTGAGGAGCTTTGATTACTCTTGTTGGCATAGGGTGGCACTACTGTATGGAACAAATAAACAATACTTTATGTCAATTTTAAAAAAAGTTATAATAATTTAAAGGAAATGAAGATTAATAGTAAACAGTGGATATCTTTTCCATTTATTTCAAATCCACAAGTGAAAATTTTTAAGGATTTATATAAGAATATGTTTAATGATTCATTCTACATTCCAAACAATATTAATAAATTAGTCAATAACTCTAAGGATGTCATACCTGTCAAGCAGAAAAGTAATCTCATATATCAATTTTTTTGTGATTGTATGCTATCATATATAGGTGAATCTAGGTGCAGTATTGAGAAAAGATTGAAGGAGCATGAATTGTTGTATAAGCATGTAAAAAGTAGAAATAATGGTGATTTAATATCTCCTTCAGTTTTCTTTGATCATGAAAAAACATGTAAATATAAATTTAAATTTGATTTTGAAAATGTGAAAATTCTTCATGAAGAGAGAAACCATTGTAAAAGAAAAATTAAAGAGACAATTTTTATAAACAGAAATAATATGCATTTAATAAATCGACAAGATGCTAAGATTAAAATACGAGATTCGTGGAATTTGAATTGATGACATTTGTTTCCGCTTTTGATTTTAAATTTAAAGGCAGTTGAGGCAGGTTTAAGAAATTAACTGAAAGTACTTCTGCAGATTTAAGGAGTGTTTATAATAGTTTGTAAACCATTAAATTTATTATTTCACTTATATATTGTGCCCTTTTGTATATATATAAGTGAAATAATAAATTTAATGGATATATAAATACATATACAATATACATGGTATATATATATATATATATTGTAACCATATATTTTAGTATAAAATATAATAATTGATGTAACTGGTATAAAAATTTCTCTGTCTTCTTTTGGTGATTTGATTGGCTTGATTTGCACTTTGAACAGATTACTCTCTTATATTCAAAATAATTTATTAGAGAGAATGGGTAATATTTTGCCTTACTTGTTGTCTATATTATTTTAATAAATTTAAATTGCTTCTTTCCATATACTAATTCATATCAAAATGTTTAACTTTTTAAAAATTTTGACAACACATTAAATTTGGTAAAATATTATTAAAAATAATAATAATTTTTATTTGTTTAAAATGGTCTTAAAAATTATTTCCATTGAATTAAAAAAACCATTTGTTCAACTAAATTTAATTATTAAAAATAAATACAGTAATTACGTATGCGTTTCAATGTAAAAAAAGAAAGGAGCGCGAATTAAAAAAAAAGATCGTCTGATAGTGTTGCTTTTGGAGGGAGAAAGAAAAGAAAATGGTAAAAGGCAAATGGTGTAAATATGATAAGCTTATTTTAAAATAGTTAACAAGTAAACGGATTACCACAAAGTTTTCTATAAACGTAAAAATAACATAGTGGTATTTAATAATAAGATGAATTGCTAAATTTAAAAGTCTGTTCAAGTCGGCTAACCAGGTGGATCAAATCGCTAATAATAATTTTCCAATATTACATTTGAAATATGTCGGAGCTTTCCAGTTTAAAAGCAGAATTAATTGCAAGATTTTGGTATGTTTTAAAATATTTATTATTCTACAATTTGGAAAAATTAAATAAGTATTTTAATTACAGAAGTTTTATAAATATGAAAATTTGCTTTTTAAAAAAAGAAGTTTAAATTAAAGTAAAATGTTAAAGTTATTAACATAGTTTAATATTTCCGTTTATAATTTTAATAAAAAATATAGTATTGATTGATATTTAACTTTGCAATGCCAGTAATATATTTGCTAGTTAATTTGTTTACCATTTGGATAATAAAAACAGTCTTCAAATAATTAATCAAAGCTATTTTCTAATTTTATCGTCAGTTTGGAATGATTAAATTAATTGCTATAATTAGTATTCCTAGATTTAAGCGTGGATAAATAAATATTAGCATGGATGTGATAAACTTGGAACAGTTTTAATAGAGAAATGTAGAAATTAATAACTTATGAAAAAACATTTTCATTTAAACTCTGCGTGTCATGTTTTGGAATTGTTTCATGTTTATGGAGCCACGTAAAATCGTTAATCTAATAGTGCTTATAATAACTAATACAAATGGATAAAATTACATGTATGGAATTCAACTATAATTGTAGCTATTACTTCGTATATTTATTGTTCGACACATCGTACATGGATTTCACGGATCATATTTGTAGTTATAAAATGCTATACAATTTAATTTGTGATACACACACCTGCTAGAATTCATGTATTGAACTATAAAATGCTATACATTTAATTTATATCACACACACACCTGTTAGATTTTATGTATTTGATGAATAATGCATTACTTTAATTTTATCGTTATATGAACTTGCATGTGAAGTTCATAAGTTATATTTTATTAAGTTTAAATTAATAGGGGTTGAATAAAATACTTATTCAAGAGAATAGCGCTTGCGAAAAAGCTTGAAAAGTACTAAATGAATTTATGAGATGTATCAATTTTTCATGAGGTATTTTGTGAGTCTTTCCAGATTTCTATTCCTATACTAATATTACTTATATTATATTACATATGTTTTATTTTAAGCAAGATAAGTTAGTACATTAGTTGTCCTGATTAGTGTAACATTTTATTATGCAAGAACCCACATTTGCTAAAATGTTAGTGTTTTCTGAATGGTCAGAATAACTGAGGAGGATGATTTTGCACTTTAATGTGAAGTAAATAGTAATGTTGTTTTATAATGTTAAAAGGCATTAATCTGTGCCGGTGGTTAATCCGCAGATTACTTAATTGCCATTTTTTGTATTTTACACTCATTCCTGCGCTGGTGGTTAATCCGCGGAATTGTGTAATTATACTTATTACTTTATGATGGTGTATAAATCCACAAAGCGTTTAGTGTTATTTAATTCCTATGTGTAGATGAATGCATCCACAGGAATATGGTTTTACTTCATAGATATAAGTTGGGCAAAGTATTTTAGTTATTCTGCTAAATCATCTTCTTCCATTTGTAAGTATAATTTATAAGTTAGATCATTAAATTGTAGCAGGACATTCTATTCAAGTTACCTCATAATAATTAACTGTTGGTTGATTATTATTTACCTGAATGTAAGTTTAAATTTTCACTTTATTTAATGATTGCATTATAGCTAAATCCTACAGATATAATATTATTTATTATATTATTATAAGTTTACGGTATAGATTTATTGAATCTGGAAATGACATTAGATGTTTCATGAGTTGATGTTGAATTTAGTATAATTTCCTCAATACATTCATTATATCAAATTGAAATATAAGGTATGATTAGGTTTTTAAAAACCGTACCTATGATATGTTATTGAAGAAAGTCGATGGAATTATAATTTATTTATTTTATTTGTTTATTTATGTCTTTAATTATAACATTAGAATTAATTACTTATTATTCATAAATTTGTAAATAAACGTTGATTTATAATTAAACTTACTCGGAAGAGTGCCGTTGCTATTTGTCATTCGTAAAATCAGAAATCATAAACCTTGGATAGAGCATACATTGAAGTACATACTATCGTCAACATGATATAAGAGTTTAGTGATATTTTGAGAAAACATTTGGATGCTTTTCGTCTTTGGTAGTTTATGATGTGTAAGGTACAATAAAATCCCATTTACCTTTTCCATCATTTTAGCTTTGCGTAGTTGATTCTAGTATACAATATAAATTGATTATTAAACCTGTAAACAGATTTACCAGATAATGACATGATTGAATATATTTACTTAACGTTTTTAAATTGTCATTTGTCAGTATAATAAGAGTCTCAGTGATATAGTAAACTATAAAAAAAGAACCCAAGTATTTATGTTTATTTATTGCAAAGCTTTACCTGGACTAGCATTTGTATTAAAAATCATATAGATGGTTTAAAATTTCATAATCTTATGTAGTTCCACAAATTATGCCATCTTGTACATGGTCGGCCATCGGGTCTCATACAATGAAAATCGCAAATTAAGGTTTGAAAGATAATAACATTACATACTTATAATTTGTTTAATGTATTTTATCATACTACTATGATAGGTCTTCGCGGTACACCCTGGCTGCGATCAAATTAAATCATAAAAAGTTTATGTTATATCATTAGTTTGGTCTGTGGTAAGTTGCTCCAGATTTTGGTTGTGGTCTTTGGTGCATAATATAGATGGCATGATATGCTTTTGGTTACAGCTCTTAATAGCTGACAATGTGCAGCGGGAATTGATCGGTGATCGAGGTTACAATTCTTAGCGCACTTATGTTTTGGTGATATTATGTAGTTGGGACAACAATCGAACGGTTACAATTTTTGGCACCACAACGTGTTCGGCCCGATATGTTGAGGTTATACAGTCATTATAAGTGTGCGATTACAGTTTTTAGCACTTTATAAACATGCGACTTGATTAATTGATCGTTGCAGAGTACAATATGGTAATGTGTGAACTAAATTAATTAATGATTGTTGATTACAATTTTAATTTCCCATATTACAAGAATATTATCATGTGACAAATGCTCTATAATGGTGATAAAATATTGTATGTTTTATTGCTATATATTTCTCCAAATTACTTATATAGATTTCTGATGACAATAGCAATCGTATTCCAAGATATACCAATATTTATGATTGAATTGGGAGAAGTTGAAATTATCAAGGGTTTATAAAGTAGTTGTTATAATACTGCAAATATTTATAGTGGGGGTTCAGATTATTTTAGTGTGAATGTGATATATACCATCTGGGATAGATTATTGGTGGTGATGATTTAGTGGTTGGTTGGCTTGAACAAGATTTTAATTGATTATTGTTATTAAAACATATATATTTTAGGAAAGTAAAAGTTTGGTTTCACAAAATATTGAAATAGTTGTTATAAAATACTCAAAATGAGTGATTCTGAAGAAATTAATTATCCTGAGAGAACCCAAGAAGTTCCTGATCTTGATTTCCAACAACGGTTTATGTTGATGCTTCAATGCATAGAGATTGGAATGAACGAACAATCTCTTTCCCAAAAAGAGATGACTGTTAGAGTCTCAAAAAGAGATGACTGAAAAATTGAATGAACAGTCTGAAAAATTGAATGAACAGTCTGAAAAAATGAACGAACAATCTCTTTCCCAAAAAGAGATGTCTGAAAAATTAGATAGTTTTGAGAATAAAATGGCTGAAGTTCAGGAGTTTGTGAAAGAAAAAATAGAAGCTGCTAGGGTAAAAACAGTGGAGGAATTTAATCAAAAATTTCAATCATTAGAAAATAGTTGTAAGGCAGCTAAAGGGGAGTCCGATATTAAATTAGAAGAAATTAAAGCTAATTTCTTAGATTATAAAAAGCACTTGGAAGTTCAGATAGAAGAAATTGGAAATAAGTTTATAACCCACGAGGAGAAGGTGGACACTAAACTGAAGGTGCTTGATGTGGCAATGGGAGACTCAAGGAGTCAGTTGGCACAAATAGTTAGTGAAATGAACTATAAAGTTCAAGAAGTAGAGTCTCAATCTGCTAAATCTATTGATAAAATTAAAACTGAAATGGAAGTTAAACTTCAGAATATGAATGAGAGTCATTCAACTTTTGAACAAGGCATATTTAAATCCATGAGTGAATCTGTAACAGAGAGCAGAGCAGAATTAGGGAGCATTAAAAAGATTTTGGAGGAAACTATCAATAGGTCTAAAGTAGAGAATAAAGAATTGAAAAAGACTAATGCTAAATTTAGTGGAGATTTAGAAATGATGCAGAAAGAGTTGAAGGAAGTGAGGGATAAATGTCAAGAGTGGCCAAATGAGTCAAATGAGTTTAAAGAAGGACAGAAACTAGAGGCAAAGATTGAAAATCTTCAGCTAAAAATGTTGGAAATTCAAAAGGCTCAAGAGAAAAATGATAATTTCATTGGTCAAAACACCAAGTGTTATGTGGATGGGACAGAGACCTCTGTTAAAGAAGTAGTTGTATCAGATGGTAATTTTACTGGTCTCCGCACAACTCCCATTTTCCAAAAACCATTAGGAATTGAATCTGTGGCCAATGATGTCAAGAACACAGATATGTCTATGGGTGGATCTACAGCTCTTAAATTTCTAAAGATTAAGCCATTTAAAGGGGAGTATTTGGAAAACCCTCTAGAATTTCTTCAAAATCTGGAGGAATTGTTTACTTTATGTGCATTTTCAGAAAGAGAAAAACTGGCTATCTCCAGCAACCATCTTTATGCTGCTGCAAAAGATTGGTGGCAGTCTTTGTTTGATTGTCCTCAAACATATGGAGATTTTAAACATTTAATAATGTCAAGTTTCTGGGGTGAAGATCGTCAGGATAACATGCGTTATCAAATCACTCGAGAAAAGTACAATGCTAATAAAGGTAGCTATACTCAATTTTTTCGTGGACAGGTGGTCAAACTTAAAACTTTAACTGCTTTTCCATTATCTGAGCATCATATAGTCAGGATCTTAAGACATAACTTACCTCGACAGATTGAACAAGTTTTGATTGCTGCGGATAAGTATACAATTGATGAGGTGTCAGAGATCTTAGATGCACTAGAGACAAGTGAATGTGACCTGGAAAACAGATATAGAGGTGGAAAGGATGCTAGAGCTTCTCATAACTGTTCCATTGCTAATGTTAATGTTGCTCCCATAAGAAGTCCTTATCGTGATAAAAGATACCAGAGTAGGAGTCGTAGTTATAAACGACCAAATTTTTATCATAGAGTTAATGGTCAACCTAGTCTAATTAATAAGACCCAAGATAGAGATCAACCTTCTATTAGTGGAATTAAACCACCTCACACAAAGGGTATTAAGACGAATGTTAAAAGTAATACATTAAACTAGAAGGGGCCTCATGGAAAAGTTCCTCGCTGTGGGTGCCTGTTGCTAACTTGGGGAGGAACCATATAGACAATGAAGAAGCATATGTAAATAGTATAGACCTTAATATTGATCTGTTGGATCCTTTTAAGGTCGGAGATTTTGTATTTGTCCGTACTCCTCATGTTAGCAACTTAAAGAAAAACGAATTTAGAAAATTTTTAAGCTTATATAATGGACCTTTCATGATTGAAAGCCAGGTGGGAGAGAATGCATTTATGCTCTCAACCCCTGAAGGAATCCGAGGCACCTACAATGCACGTAGTTTGAAACCTGTACCTTCAATAAATTAGGGGGATTTATATCGTGTAAATGTTATACCATATTCAGATTGATGATAAATTATAGATAGGATAATAAAAATAGTGACTTATGATGTACCTTAGTAGAATTTGATGAAATGGAATTCTGAAGAAAGATAAATTTTTTCCATAGGGGGGTGTAAACTGTAACCATATATTTTAGTATAAAATATAATAATTGATGTAACTGGTATAAAAATTTCTCTGTCTTCTTTTGGTGATTTGATTGGCTTGATTTGCACTTTGAACAGATTACTCTCTTATATTCAAAATAATTTATTAGAGAGAATGGGTAATATTTTGCCTTACTTGTTGTCTATATTATTTTAATAAATTTAAATTGCTTCTTTCCATATACTAATTCATATCAAAATGTTTAACTTTTTAAAAATTTTGACAACACATTAAATTTGGTAAAATATTATTAAAAATAATAATAATTTTTATTTGTTTAAAATGGTCTTAAAAATTATTTCCATTGAATTAAAAAAACCATTTGTTCAACTAAATTTAATTATTAAAAATAAATACAGTAATTACGTATGCGTTTCAATGTAAAAAAAGAAAGGAGCGTGAATTAAAAAAAAGATCGTCTGATAGTGTTGCTTTTGGAGGGAGAAAGAAAAGAAAATGGTAAAAGGCAAATGGTGTAAATATGATAAGCTTATTTTAAAATAGTTAACAAGTAAACGGATTACCACAAAGTTTTCTATAAACGTAAAAATAACATAGTGGTATTTAATAATAAGATGAATTGCTAAATTTAAAAGTCTGTTCAAGTCGGCTAACCAGGTGGATCAAATCGCTAATAATAATTTTCCAATATTACATTTGAAATATGTCGGAGCTTTCCAGTTTAAAAGCAGAATTAATTGCAAGATTTTGGTATGTTTTAAAATATTTATTATTCTACAATTTGGAAAAATTAAATAAGTGTTTTAATTACAGAAGTTTTATAAATATGAAAATTTGCTTTTTAAAAAAGAAGAAGTTTAAATTAAAGTAAAATGTTAAAGTTATTAACATAGTTTAATATTTCCGTTTATAATTTTAATAAAAAATATAGTATTGATTGATATTTAACTTTGCAATGCCAGTAATATATTTGCTAGTTAATTTGTTTACCATTTGGATAATAAAAACAGTCTTCAAATAATTAATCAAAGCTATTTTCTAATTTTATCGTCAGTTTGGAATGATTAAATTAATTGCTATAATTAGTATTCCTAGATTTAAGCGTGGATAAATAAATATTAGCATGGATGTGATAAACTTGGAACAGTTTTAATAGAGAAATGTAGAAATTAATAACTTATGAAAAAACATTTTCATTTAAACTCTGCGTGTCATGTTTTGGAATTGTTTCATGTTTATGGAGCCACGTAAAATCGTTAATCTAATAGTGCTTATAATAACTAATACAAATGGATAAAATTACATGTATGGAATTCAACTATAATTGTAGCTATTACTTCGTATATTTATTGTTCGACACATCGTACATGGATTTCACGGATCATATTTGTAGTTATAAAATGCTATACAATTTAATTTGTGATACACACACCTGCTAGAATTCATGTATTGAACTATAAAATGCTATACATTTAATTTATATCACACACACACCTGTTAGATTTTATGTATTTGATGAATAATGCATTACTTTAATTTTATCGTTATATGAACTTGCATGTGAAGTTCATAAGTTATATTTTATTAAGTTTAAATTAATAGGGGTTGAATAAAATACTTATTCAAGAGAATAGCGCTTGCGAAAAAGCTTGAAAAGTACTAAATGAATTTATGAGATGTATCAATTTTTCATGAGGTATTTTGTGAGTCTTTCCAGATTTCTATTCCTATACTAATATTACTTATATTATATTACATATGTTTTATTTTAAGCAAGATAAGTTAGTACATTAGTTGTCCTGATTAGTGTAACATTTTATTATGCAAGAACCCACATTTGCTAAAATGTTAGTGTTTTCTGAATGGTCAGAATAACTGAGGAGGATGATTTTGCACTTTAATGTGAAGTAAATAGTAATGTTGTTTTATAATGTTAAAAGGCATTAATCTGTGCCGGTGGTTAATCCGCAGATTACTTAATTGCCATTTTTTGTATTTTACACTCATTCCTGCGCTGGTGGTTAATCCGCGGAATTGTGTAATTATACTTATTACTTTATGATGGTGTATAAATCCACAAAGCGTTTAGTGTTATTTAATTCCTATGTGTAGATGAATGCATCCACAGGAATATGGTTTTACTTCATAGATATAAGTTGGGCAAAGTATTTTAGTTATTCTGCTAAATCATCTTCTTCCATTTGTAAGTATAATTTATAAGTTAGATCATTAAATTGTAGCAGGACATTCTATTCAAGTTACCTCATAATAATTAACTGTTGGTTGATTATTATTTACCTGAATGTAAGTTTAAATTTTCACTTTATTTAATGATTGCATTATAGCTAAATCCTACAGATATAATATTATTTATTATATTATTATAAGTTTACGGTATAGATTTATTGAATCTGGAAATGACATTAGATGTTTCATGAGTTGATGTTGAATTTAGTATAATTTCCTCAATACATTCATTATATCAAATTGAAATATAAGGTATGATTAGGTTTTTAAAAACCGTACCTATGATATGTTATTGAAGAAAGTCGATGGAATTATAATTTATTTATTTTATTTGTTTATTTATGTCTTTAATTATAACATTAGAATTAATTACTTATTATTCATAAATTTGTAAATAAACGTTGATTTATAATTAAACTTACTGTGCCGTTGCTATTTGTCATTCGTAAAATCAGAAATCATAAACTCTTGATTAGAGCCTACATCCGAAGTACATACTATCGTCAACATGATATAAGAGTTTAGTGATATTTTGAGAAAACATTTGGATGCTTTTCGTCTTTGGTAGTTTATGATGTGTAAGGTACAATAAAATCCCATTTACCTTTTCCATCATTTTAGCTTTGCGTAGTTGATTCTAGTATACAATATAAATTGATTATTAAACCTGTAAACAGATTTACCAGATAATGACATGATTGAATATATTTACTTAACGTTTTTAAATTGTCATTTGTCAGTATAATAAGAGTCTCAGTGATATAGTAAACTATAAAAAAAGAACCCAAGTATTTATGTTTATTTATTGCAAAGCTTTACCTGGACTAGCATTTGTATTAAAAATCATATAGATGGTTTAAAATTTCATAATCTTATGTAGTTCCACAAATTATGCCATCTTGTACATGGTCGGCCATCGGGTCTCATACAATGAAAATCGCAAATTAAGGTTTGAAAGATAATAACATTACATACTTATAATTTGTTTAATGTATTTTATCATACTACTATGATAGGTCTTCGCGGTACACCCTGGCTGCGATCAAATTAAATCATAAAAAGTTTATGTTATATCTTTAGTTTGGTCTGTGGTAAGTTGCTCCAGATTTTGGTTGTGGTCTTTGGTGCATAATATAGATGGCATGATATGCTTTTGGTTACAGCTCTTAATAGCTGACAATGTGCAGCGGGAATTGATCGGTGATCGAGGTTACAAATCTTAGCGCACTTTTGTTTTGGTGATATTATGTGGTTGGGACAACAATCGAACGGTTACAATATATATTAAAACATAATTTAATGACAAACTACAAAATGATATGATATAATCAATTATGTATTGCAACAGTCACTGCCTGCTTCTCTATACGCATTGAGCATGACATGTGTTTTCTAACATCGAGCAGCAATTAAGAAATATTCAAAGGCATCCAAAATTTACATTACTATAATCATACCTTTGAAAGGTTCGTCTACTGTGACCTTTGCATGCCACCTTAAGAAAGAAATTGCTCCCCTGCTTAAGGGATATGATTATGTAATTAATAAAAAGTTATAATCTCTTATATTTATATATATATATATATATATATATATATATAAAATATAATATATATATATATATAAAATCAATAGAAAAGTGAATGCCTAATGAATGATTCCTGATCCCGGTAAGTTTAATCCCTGACTAGCTCAATCAACTCATGATCTCGGGATGGTGGTTTGTTGCTTCGTTAACAGAAAAGGTCAAACAATAATATCATTATCAAATACACAGCACAATGCCATACTTTAAAATTAGATGCTAAATTTATTAAGTCCTCTATGATTATATAAATATTTACAGAATAAATAAGAGAATAAACACACACATAAATGATATTAATTAAAATTCACGCGTATAAATAAATTTTAAATAGTTTCATAAATGGGAAAGGAATGGTCTGAAATTCTCCCCTGCTTACACTTTAAACTCAAAACTTGGAATAAATTACTTATACAAAAACAATGTCTATTGGCCATGGTATGCACGTGTTTCATAATAAAAAAAAATGATTTAGCCACGAGTTGATGATATTTGAATCTTTAATATTCCATAATATGAGTCCTGCATGTGGTGGACAATAATAATTATTTGGAACACTTTCTAACATACTTTTATTCCTTATGGAAACAATCCTGCATGTAGCGGATGGAATAAATTTACAAGGGAAACAAACTCGTGCTCAACTATAATTTGAATCTTAAAAGTTTCATAATATGAGTTCTGCCCATAGCGGACAATAATAATTATTTGGAACACTTTCTTACACACTTTTATTCCTTATGAAAACAATCCTGCACTTAGCAGATGGAATAAATTTACCATTATTTCAAAGCAAAACACATACATCCAATGACCAAACCACCCAACTATTTCTATTTAACTATTTTGAAATATAATTCATATTCACTTTCTCTTTTCTTTTTTAATTTATTTAGATACGCCAATGAATTGTGTGTACCTTTATGCTAAAATTTCAAATGAAATATTTATAACTGAATTACACAATTCATTGGTTCATTTAATAATAGCAATATTAGTAAAATAACGAATTACTCATAATAAGACATAAAAAAATAGATATAAAAACATAAATAATACTTCCCGAAGGCTTCATCCTTCTCCGGGCTAGGATTTTGAGGGCAATATATATATATATATATACATATATATATATGTCCACAGATGGCGTCCTACCAAAAACACCTATCAAGCGAATATTTCATTTACATAAACGTCAGAGTAGTTAGTATTCACTATCTCTAACTATAATTCCACTTTCAGATCATGATTTCAAGCTATTTGCTATCGTCAGTGAAAGAAAGGAATAAAGAAACTAGATCTAAATACAAACTCTGAGCGTTTATGAAACAATTTCTATTCAGCTTGCAAGCGTGAATTTTTTAGACACGTAATGTCTTCAAACTCAGCATAGCAAACCAGATAGCTATATGGGTCTGATCTCAGTTCAGCATCACCACATAGTAGAAGCCTCTGCAATCTATATCATTGCTAGAAAGACCTCAAAGGTACATTTATGATAAACAAAAATGCAAGTTAAAAAACTTGCTAACGCTTGTATTTATGTCCACAGATGGTGTCCTACCAAAAACACCTATCAAGCGTATATTTCGTTTACATAAACGTCAGAGTAGTTAGTATTCACTATCTCTAACTATAATTCCACTTTCAGATCATGATTTCAAGCTATTTGCTATTGTCAGTGAAAGACAGGAATAAAGAAACTAGATCTAAATACAAACTCTGAGCGTTTATGAAACAATTTCTATTCAGCTTGCAAGCGTGAATTTTTTAGACACGTAATGTCTTCAAACTCAGCATAGCAAACCAGATAGCTATATGGGTCTGATCTCAGTTCAGCATCACCACATAGTAGAAGCCTCTGCAATCTATATCATTGCTAGAAAGACATCAAAGGTACATTTATGATAAACAAAAATGCAAGTTAAAAAACTTGCTACACGACGCTCTTCCGATGTCCACAGATGGCGTCCTACCAAAAACACCTATCAAGCGTATATTTCATTTACATAAACGTCAGAGTAGTTAGTATTCACTATCTCTAACTATAATTCCACTTTCAGATCATGATTTCAAGCTATTTGCTATCGTCAGTGAAAGACAGGAATAAAGAAACTAGATCTAAATACAAACTCTGAGCATTTATGAAACAATTTCTATTCAGCTTGCAAGCGTGAATTTTTTAGACACGTAATGTCTTCAAACTCAGCATAGCAAACCAGATAGCTATATGGGTCTGATCTCAGTTCAGCATCACCACATAGTAGAAGCCTCTGCAATCTATATCATTGCTAGAAAGACCTCAAAAAATTCACGCTTGCAAGCTGAATAGAAATTGTTTCATAAACGCTCAGAGTTTGTATTTAGATGTAGTTTCTTTATTCCTGTCTTTCACTGACGATAGCAAATAGCTTGAAATCATGATCTGAAAGTGGAATTATAGTTAGAGATAGTGAATACTAACTACTCTGACGTTTATCTAAACGAAATATACGCTTGATAGGTGTTTTTGGTAGGACGCCATCTGTGGACATAAATACAAGCGTTAGCAAGTTTTTTAACTTGCATTTTTGTTTATCATATATATATATATATATATATATATATATATATATATCTGTTGTGCAGGTGATTACTTAACAGGGCTTCAATGGAGGTTGGCAAATTGTCCATAGCAGCTACACTTTAATAAATAGAAAGTCACATCACTGGACCACTATGTAGGTCTTTGAGTGGTGCGAATATACCAAACTTGATTTTCTACTCCACGTTCATTGCTGTATCATGAATAAATCTTGATTCCATTCTCTTAGCGATATAAAACATTAGCTTAAATTTCAATTGTATTTTTTTTTCCCAGTCAATGAATATCATATTTCTTGGTCTGTACATTTTAAAATAGTTCAGCTATTAATAACTCTTCCACTTGTTCAGCATTCTGAAAAAAATATATTTTTTTACATTCATAATTCTGCTTTTCCATCAGTCCACTCCGAAAACTATACTGCTAAATACCAGAGAATGGGTAAGAGTGCCTGTGAGAGTGAATGAATTTAACCCAGCTAACCAATTAAATTTCACCTGACCAGCCTTTATATATCCCCCCCCATTACAGGGTGTATTCTCTCATCCCCTCCACAAGTTATTGCTTTTACATTTCTGTTTTTAATTAAATTATTAATCCCTGTTTTTAATCACTTAAGTCCAAACAATGGATTTAATTTTAGCTATCTGCTTGGAAAAAAATTGTCTTATGATAACTTTATCTTTTAATTAATTTCAGAATTTCACAGACCATTTAAATTTCAATCCCTTGATTTCTTTAAACAATAAAATAAAATCACATTTATTTAATTAAATAATTTTGAGTAGGTATCAAGCCAAATGACCACTGATACAATTTCTACATTTTCCCCCCAAAACATTATACAATAAAAGAAAGAGGTCATTGGCTTGCCTGTGGTCATGAACATTAAGTTCTAAAAAAAAAAAAAATTATAAAACTGTATACTTGTTGTCACATAAAAATTGTTTTTAAGTTTTCCAAAAAGAATATTCAACAAGCAACAGAAAAAAAATACAACATTTGAGAATCTGAAATAAGAACAAAAAAAATCAAAATACAACATGTTTACTGATAGGTTACTTGCGAATACATTTCAGTTTCTCACAATCATTTCTTTAATCCCCTGCCATATTTATTCATATCATAAATAAAAAAAAATATATAGCATTTATTAACAGCAAAATACATATTTACATGTGGTGTCTGCATTTGTTTATTTATAAGCATATTATCACCATTCATCCTATTTATTTACAATATATTGTGTGTGTAAGCAACAGAGAAAATATATCTGCACAGACCACACCTTTTATTATAATATGTACATTTGTTTGGGCTGCAACTATGATTGCAGCCATCTTTGTGGCAGCCGTTTAAGACTGACTGTCACAGTATGGATGCTGGTATATATTAAAACTTTAAAAGAAGAAAAGAAATTAACTCACTTAAAAGTTACATAAATAAATAAATAAAAGAAAGTCAGGAATTATTTTTATACTGATCATTTTAGTAATTATATTTTATGATTTTTAAAATGCTATGAATTATTTAACAGTAAACTTTTTTAACCCCTCTCCTTATGCCTCTCCTTATCTCTTTCTCCCCCTTCCCTCTCTCTTTACCTATTTTCCTCATATTCTCTCTCTTTTCCTCTCTTTCCTATTTTTTTTCTCTCTCTGTCTCTTTTTTCTCTTTTTATCACTCTCTGTCTCTCCCTCTCACTCACTGTTTCTCTCTCTTTCTCTCTCTAATATAATGTTTGATTCATTTGTGGTTTTAACAATAATATATAAATTTTTAATGTAATCATTGAAATAAAACTATTCTTTCCTAAATGTATTCCTCCCTAAACAATCTCTTTATTTTTTGTAAAGATTTATCATATTAGTTTTGTAAATGTGTTTGTATTTAAAAAAATAAGGAAAAAATAATTAAAAAAATATTCTGGAACTTTCTTTTGTTTATTTTTAAGATAAAGTGCAATAATCATATTAAAATAGTAGAGCCTTTATTAATTAAAAAAAATATTTTATTCATCATTCTGATTATGAAAGTTTATTCTATATTTATTTGAATATAAATATAGAAATGAGGTTTAAATAATAGATAGGCTATAAGAAGTCTCCATGATGGTCATATTACGTGTCTCAATAAAATTTTGCATTATATTCTTATTAGTCACGTATATCGCAGGTTATGTATAGTGATGTCACTTGTTGTACCAGAAGTTCAGAGATTATAAATCTAAATGTATATTTTAGTTCTTAAGTAGCTAGCTAGATTATCTGTTTCAGTTATCCAAATTTCTATAATTCTATGTACATATAAAAATACTTAAATGTATATATTTGTAAATGATGGCATTTTTCAGCAACCCGCATACATTCTGCCTTTGCATGAAGAGTGTTTTACATATGTAGAAAAACACATGCACAATCAAAATATATAGAACTCTTTATTCTGATACTGATAATTTAAATATAGATAAAAGCACAGACTGATGAAATTGTCATAGAATACTTTATAAACAAACGTATATGAACAGTATATATATATATATATATATATATATATACTGTTCATATACGTTTATATATATATATATATATAAGATCAATAGATGGTGTTTTACCAAAACACCGACCAAGCGTTTTGTTTACATAAACGATCAAAGAGTCAGAATTAACTATCTCTTTCATTTTAGCCCACTTTCAGATCAGCTGATTTCAAGTTATTTGCTATCATCAGTGAAAGACAGAGCAAAGAAACTAGATTGCAGAGGCTTTGACTATGTGGAGAAACTGAACTGAGATCAGACCTATATAGCTATCTAGCTTGTTTGGCTGAGTTTGAAGACTTTATCAGTCTGAAAAATTTCATGGTTGCAAGCTGATAAAAACTTTGTGCATAAACATTTGGAGTCAGTGTTTAGATCTAGTTTCTTGGGTCTGTCTTTCACCGATGATAGCAAATAGCTTGAAATCAGCTGATCTGAATGTGGGCTAAAATGAAAGAGATAGTTAATTCTGACTGTTTGATCGTTTATGTAAAGAAAACGCTTGGTCGGTGTTTTTGGTAAAATGCCATCTATTGATCATAAATACAAGCGACAGCAGGTTTTAATGTGATTAAAATTTGTTTTTGTTATATATATATATATATATATATATATATATATATATATATATATATATATATATATATATATATATATATATATCCCCATGTAGACCTTAAAGGAATTTAGCAGTCTTAATTCTAATGACCACTCCATATTTTCATCTCATTGCAGCAGTTATTACTATAAGTTTATTTATATACAATACAAACATGGACGGCATGCTCACCAACATACATTCACATAGTGAGTTCATTGGCTTTTAGCTCTAAGATTAAGATTAAGAAACAACATGGTCTTTCTTCTTAGTTTCCTGATAGCTATTAACTGAAAGATCAGTTGAATTTTCTTAAAGGCAGAATGAATGTGGGTGTGAATCGGAAAAAAATATTTATAATCATGACAGACAAAAATAAATAACTGGGCTTTTATCATGGAGACTGTACAGTCTCCAGCTCAGGCAGTATTTGGTGATTGAAAGTGGATGGTGTTAAAAATATCCTGATTGTGGATCAAGGCTTTTTTTGATGACTTTTCATTTAGGTACTTACAACTGCAGATCATTTTTGAGTGAAGGAACATTGCAAGAAGTGGAAAGAAAAAGTGTCCTCATATTTAGTGGGGCGATACTGAACTTTGTTACATTAGAAGAAAATGTGAAGAGACAAATGTTTTGAAAAATGGACATGCACTGTACTACAAAAGCATAAATATTGAAAGTACAATTGCAGTGGGATTCATTATAAATAAAAAGTGTAAGAACAACATTGTGGAGTTTGATGGTGTATTGGGCAGAGTAGCAAAATTAGATATAAATGTTAATAACAGATATCAAATGCAGATAATTCAGGTTAACCTCCATCATGTTCTCTTAATGATGAAGTAGGAGAAGATTTTTGTATAAATGAATAAATGGATTGATCAGACAAACAACATTTTTAAATTGTTATGAAGACTTTAATGCTAATATTAGCAAAAAAATAAATAAAAGTTAAATGTACTGAATGTAAATTTGGTTTATTGCATTATATGCGATACTTTTATATTTAATATAGCCAATAAAACATTTGAAACAGTTATATGAAGTTGTTGTGTGCCCCATATATATATATATATATATATATATATATATATATATATATATATATATATATATATATATATATATATATATATATATATATATATATGAAAAACAAAAACAAGTTAATCACGTAACCTGCTATCACTTGTTATTTATGTTCAAAAGATGGCGCTATACCAAAACCGCCGAACAAGTGTAAGATTTGTTTTACATAAATGAAAAAAGAGTCAGAAATTAACTACCTCTTTCATTTGCTCACCCCCAGATCAGCTGATTTCAAGCTGGTTTGCTCTCCTCAGTGGGGGATAGAGTATAGAAACTAGATCTAAAACACTGACTCTCAAGTGTTTATGCAAAACGTTTCTATCAGATTGCAAGCGTGAATTTTTCAGACCGGTAAAGTCTTCAAAATCAGCCTAGCAAGCCAGATATTTATATGGGTCTGATCTCAGTTCAGAATCACCATATAATCAAAGTCTCTGCAATATATATCATTGCAAGAAAACTTTAAAGGTACATTTATGAAAAACAAAAACAAGTTAATCACGTAACCTGCTATCACTTGTTATTTATGTTCAAAAGATGGCGCTATACCAAAACTGCCAAACAAGTGTAAGATTTGTTTTACATAAACAAAAAAAGAGTCAGAAATTAACTACCTCTTTCATTTGCTCACCCCCAGATCAGCTGATTTCACTTGTTCGGCGGTTTTGGTATAGCACCATCTTTTGAACATAAATAACAAGTGATAGCAGGTTACGTGATTAACTTGTTTTTGTTTTTCATAAATGTACCTTTAAAGTTTTCTTGCAATGATATATATTGCAAAGACTTTGATTATATGGTGATTCTGAACTGAGATCAGACCCATATAAATATCTGGCTTGCTAGGCTGAGTTTGAAGACTTTACTGGTCTGAAAAATTCACGCTTGCAATCTGATAGAAACGTTTTGCATAAACACTTGAGAGTCAGTGTTTTAGATCTAGTTTCTATACTCTAACCCCCACTGAGGAGAGCAAACCAGCTTGAAATCAGCTGATCTGGGGGTGAGCAAATGAAAGAGGTAGTTAATTTCTGACTCTTTTTTCGTTTATGTAAAACAAATCTTACACTTGTTCGGCGGTTTTGGTATAGCGCCATCTTTTGAACATATGTATATATATATATATATATATATATATATATATATATATATAATCATACTATAGTATTAATTGTTCATGTACTCCACTCTTATATTTTAAAGTATAGTATTGGTATTTTTTAATAATTGTGTGTATTATTTGTGCTTTCAAGTATTTCCTAAAACATAGTTTAATGAGAAAATGTGCATTATTTGTAAATATGATCATAATTGATCTAAGATTTTATTGAATATGTATTGTGATGAAAATAGAAAAAAAACATAGTATTCATAGATGGGATTATCATAAGCTTGATTGATTAAAATACAGATTAGTGTTGTCTGTTATAATACTGAATGCAGAGACAATACTTATGTCATATAGCTGACTTAGATTTGATATGTATATTTTACTTATTTATATAAATACAGCTAAATATATTATTATTGTTCAATTATTAATATTTTTCCATGATATTATGCAGAAGGAAGTATATTAATATTATATCTATGTGGATATATCAAGTTATAATTAAGATGTATCTCCCATTGATATACAATTTTATCTTATACCGATTTTATGACTTTCAAATTATAAAAGTTCTATTAGAATAGTGTATAAATGAGTTTGTAGTAATGTTTTGTTGTTCGTTTGTGTCTAAAGTTTATTTTTCCTACATGTAATTATTATATCAATCATAGTGTATTTTTCTAGGCAAATAAATTATTCAAAGGAGTCTTGAGGTTATCTCAAAATTTGTGGACTTATGTAAAAATAGTAGTGATTGAGAACTATGTTGGGATGTGTAGTTAGATAGCTCATCCGATAACCTTTCAATTTGCTATATCTAATTCAATAAATGAAACATTGAATGAAAATTTATATTCTTTAGCAGTAGAATTTTAGCATTTACAAGTAAAGATATAAAATTATACATTGCAAATTTAGTGGTGTCCTCCTGTGATATTGATTATACCTGTCGATTTTCTGTTAACCATTACTAATGTATACATATGTATATAATTTTGACTATATTTTTGTAAAAATATAGAATCAATAAAGATACATATAGTTTTATGAATGATTTCAGTCTTGAAATTAAAAAAAATATTTTACAGCAATACAGGTAAAATAATACAATTCTCAGGGTATGGGAAAAACATGACTTTAGTAATTAAGTTTCCAAATATAATAAGAATAACAATAATAAGGACAACAAAATCATATTACCTACCAAAAAAACAAATTTATATTAGTTAACAAATTCATCAACTTTTGTAAAAGTATAAAATGATAAGTAAATCATGACTTCGTTCTTTGTTTCTGAATAAGCTTTATCATCATTAGACATTAAAAAGGATTACTTTTATCAAAGTGGTTTAAATTTCTGTTGACGAGTTTATAAAAGAACAGCTGTTGTCTTATTTTCTTTTTAAGACGGATAATCTTAATAAAAGTGAAACAAGATTGTTTTGTTACGATTAATAGCAAAAAAAAACTATTTTATTTTAACGTTTAAATTACACTAAGATTAAATCAAATAACTTTTATTTTTCCAACTTATATTTAGAATGTGTATACTATATGAATATAAAACAATAATAAATATCACCTTACTAAACTATTTTAGTATAAAATGTTAATATTTCGAAAAAATTAGAAATACGATTTGATTTTCTAGTTTCAAAATAACAACTGTTATCAATTGGAAAGGCTAATTATGCAACAATCTGTTTCTTCACCAAAATACAGATGTGGCTAAATATAGGTCCAACATTGCTAAATTGAAAATTATTCCCTTTATATCGGATGTAATTTTTTTTTTCCACATAACAGTTTGTTCTGCTAAAGAGTGTTTATAACATATAAATTATAATTTACTTAAAGTCGTTTGCTGTAGTGAAGTTTAATTTTCCAATTATAAGTAATAAAAATATGAAGAGAAACATCAATTATTTAAAAATCGGTGATACTTAAAAATCAGAAAAAAATATTAAAAACAAAATTTTATAATAAATAGTAATCTTAAAAAATGATTAAATATAATTTCCTACTAGCACATATTCACACACACACACACACACACACACACACACACACATATATATATATATATATATATATGTGTGTGAGTATATATATATATATATATATATATATATATATATAATTGAACTCAGAATTTCAAACTCCCCACAGCTATTCAATCAATTTTATACAACTGATACATATGACGACATAGAGGTGTAAAAGATAAATGTTCTCCAATGTATGTGTGCTGAATGAGCATTTATCAGTGGTCTTAATCACCATCTCCACCACACATATACAATCACTGCTCAGTTTATATTTTAGATAGCAAATATTCAAACTCAAGCTTCAATCATCTCCACTCTCCAAATCTTCAGCCATCCATATTATTGAAAATCTGAGGATAATATATTCAAAGCTATTGATGATGTGAATATTATTGTCATACACATGTTGACCCTAAGTCAATCTCCTCACACATTGAATTTTCATATGTGCATTTACTTATACAGAAGAGAGATAGACATAATACACAGTCTGAATATATATATATATATATATATATATATATATATATATATATATATATATATATATATATATATATATATATATATATATATATATATATATATTGTAACCTTCCAGGTTGGCACCAGGAAGAAATGTGGGAAGGTCACATTTGTGCTAACAATGGTTAAAGATAGTTATATTAGAAAAATGAATTGTGATATAATTTAATATTTAAAATTGAGTTTTACGAAAATTAAACTTAAATTGTGGTGAGATTTGCTAGTTAAATTTAGGATTTTAACAAAATTAAAATTTTAAATGGGTATATTGATTGGTAGAGTTTTGGACTATATGTTTAGATGTTTGTGTATAGTAGGGGATTTACATGTCATAATAGGTAGATGCATAAATGTATTATTAATTAGAATTTTCTTTCCTATATTTTATTTATAAGTTACTGATTATATATTGTCTTAGAATCTTATGTTTTAAAAATGATAAAGATTATTTGTAATAGTAAATAACACTTCTAAAATTAATAATTAATATTTAATATTTTTTTATTACTATGTTTATTATATTCAAATATTGTATTGTTAAAAATTGTATAAATAATATTTCTGGCAAGCTTCCAAAGTTGATTGTCATAGAAACACAGAGGGTGTGAGTGAAGAGAGACAAAGAGGTTAAAAACTTTGGAGAAAGTAAAAAAATTTCCAAGGGAGAAAATGTAAAAAAAACTTAAAAAATTCAAAAAAACTCTCTAAAAGTATTACAACAAATATAAAAAAACATCACAAGGAATCTAATAATATATTTATGGAAAATTTCTATTATACTACTGGAGTAATAAAACCATGAAGAGATAAACCCAGAAGGAAATCAGCTCCAAACTTCTGTTAAACGATGGTTCAAATTCACTACCTTTAAAATACCTGGATGTCACATAAGATAAGTAATTATAATTTATTTTTAAAGTATTGCCAAAAGTAAATAATATTAAAATGACAAAATTATTTAAAGTAAAGCTAGATAATTTTTTCTTGTTAAACGCTAGGATCACTCGCTTAATATTCAATTCTAATCATTTTCTATCAATCTTCTGCAAATTAAAGCTTAAAATGAAAAAGTTTATCTACTTAATTTTATATCAAGAATATAATTTTCTACTATATAACTTTGCTATTTGCATATATATAGTGAAATAATTTCAATGCATGCAAATGTCATTTTTAATGCCCGTCATGGAATTGTAGGATAAAAAAAAAAACTCTTATCATTCTTAACAAGTTATGCTTAACAATCGAATAGACATTATTTTTTTATGTTATAATTTACTATTATCTTTGAAATTAATATGTATGTTTCTTTCAACTTTCAAATTTTAAATAAAACTTAACATGTAATAATGGGATATTGACAAATAATTTTTTTTTCTGATTACAATAGATGTATAAACAATTTTTTTTTGTTTTGTGTTCTTTTAAAAAAAAATGACAAAACAATGTAACTTCTTATACATTATAATATGATAATATATTTTGTATGATCCAGAAATTATACTATAGGTGATTATATATATTTGAGTGTGTGCGTGATGCTATAAATTATTATTTTTTTTTTATTATTTTTTTTAATTGTATTTATTATGCTTAATTTCACTAATGAACTTTATTTAAAAAAATAAAGAAGTAAAACCATGTCTGTTATAAGTTGAAGGTAGAAATGGTCAGAGACGAGTAGATTATTTAGATTGGGTTTGGAGATATTAATTAACCCTCACATATATAAGTATAAAGATAAGTGTTTGGTTAGTGTTTTTCCATGCTTGTCTTTAGCTTTGTATAGTTAGTGTTAGATTGTATACATTGATTATAACCGATATGTGTTGTATAAATTTTTATCATATGTATAAAAGATGATTGATTTATAGCATCATCCAAGTTTTATAAATAATCTAATAAAATATATTTCAGGAATACATTATATTTACAATGTAATCAAATGCATATATTCAAAAATATATGATTAACATATTAAATAGTAGTCAATTTTGATTTTACCATAGAAGAGACATAATTGGTTATAAAGGTGTATAAATAATATTTTTTTTAATTTATTGTTTATTTTTGATTTTATTTTTTTTAATAAATGCTATATCTAATAAATAGCCCTATGAATTGCTTCATTATATACGTTCGATTCTCCATTTCCACACACACACATATATATGGTTAAGATATTATAGTTTTAGAATATCTAAATTTGCTAGTATGGGTCAAGTTTTATTTAATCTGTCTGAAGATGATAAATCACCATATTACAGTAATAATAATATATTCTACTTTGCTTAGAATAGATGGTGATATGGATATAAAGGTATCCATTCCTAATCATTATCTATCTTATACTAAATATGATAATTTGTGATTGTGCAATAGTTTTAGTATTGAATAGATGCTCTGAACATATTTAAATTAACCTTATAGTATTATTGTTTATAGACGTTTTTATCATCCTTGTTGGCCTCATATATAAAGACCATATCCTATAACCTCAACTGAGCTAAGCCATAGAATAATTACAATATAAAACATTTTAAATAAGTTTAAATATAATTTATAATTATAAATTTTATTCTATTTTGCATAGAATTGGTGCCTGGGCAATTATAAATATAATAAAGTAAATAAGTGAAGAGGATGGAGGTTATAGGCTCAATATATATATATAGAGAGAGAGGCCACAATGCTCGATATATTTATGGATAAATGGCTGCACAATGATTGGTTGTTGATTCATCTTTGTTTACATGTGCAACTACTGCTCAGTTTATATAAAGATAGTAAATATTCAAACTTTAATGGGCAAAGTTCAATTATTTCTTGATGGTTTGGCATGAAAGACATATATTAGAGATGATTTACCTTTTTTCCATGTATGTAGTCATGTGTATAAGTTTCATACAATGGATTGGATCGCTGTGAAAAGTTTAAATATCTGAGTTCAAGTCCCTTATAATTCCATTAAGTTTAGTATAGGCAATATTCATGTATTTTAATATTAAAACAGGCAAAACTCACTATATAAAACTCACTATATATATATATATATATATATATATATATATATATATATATATATATATATATATATATATATATATATATATATATATATATATATATATATATATAGTGAGGTTTGCCTGTTTTAACAACAGTTATACACAAGCATAAGAGGTGGTAGTCATGTGATGTTTGTTGGTATTTTAATATTATAAATATATAAATATACTGTTGCTCAAATTTGTAATTTTGTAATTTCTTCATATGAAGAAATATATTATGAATATGGAATTGTATCAAATTTTTTTTACTGTATATTATTAATATGTTGATGATGTTTTTGCATGTGTCAGGCCAAATACAATTAAAGAGTTGTTTAAAGAATTAAATAATTAAAATGGTTTAAAATTGATAAAGCAGGTGAAATTTCAATGTGTGTTTGGTTTCTTGATCATAAAATAACTAGAAATCAATGTAAGCTGTATTATTGTATGGTCATTAATCTAATAGTAAAAAGAGGTTATATTCCATATTAATCAAGAGTGCCAATGTCACATAAAATGGCAGGTTTAAAGTTCTTCTTATTTAGAAATAACATTATTTGTAAATATCCTTTGGATAAGGTAACAATATTGAAATGTATCCAAATTAATGGTTTAATGAATGTATATATATATATATATATATATATATATATATAATTAAAAATTGTAATATGAAATATAAGAATTATAATAATATTGATTCTCTTGATAATAAAAAAAATATGGTAATCAATACTATATATTTTGAATGATCAAGTAAATTTTATAAGGAAAATTTATAAAGGTATATGTGACATTCCATTTTTCACATTTCCTACATTAAACAAGTTAGTAAATAACTCTAAAGATAAACCCTCATTTATAAATAAAATTGCACCATTTATAAATGGATATGATGGCACCATAGTGAGTATATAGGAGGATTGAAATGCACATTAGAAGAATAAACTAAAGAGCACTTACTATTATTAAAAAGGGTTCAAAAAACGAAAAAAATTGCAAAGTAAAAAATGTTTCAACATCCGTTGTTTATGACCATAATAAGTCATGTATTTATGGTTTTTTACTTCAATTTTAATAATGTAAAAATATTGCAAATGAAAAAAATAACAACAAATGGAAAATAAATGATGCTATGCAATTACAAACAAGACTTCATTAAAATACATGCAGCAAATGTTAAGATCAAAGAATTGTGGGAAGGTTAGTCTTTCAAAGTATTAGTTGACAAACACTATGAGGATATTCAAAAGCACTTGTAAGTGGATAAAAGTTTTTATAGTTATTACATTACATATATCTAATTATTGTATTTATAAATATTCAATTATAAGATTATGTATATTGATTTGATGAAATATACAGACATTGCATTATAATATTTTATATGTATTTATGTAACAAATAAAAGCATGAAAATATCATTAACTTATTCATTTTTCTGCTGAAATTCTGATATATTTCTTTGTTCTAACAAGATTTAAGATTTCAACTTTTGAAAATTTTGATACTAAACCATTATTATTTATAACAATATAATAGATTTGAGCTTATTTAATAGATAAAAATAAAATAAATTTTAAAAAATCACAATTGTTTAAGGAATTATTTTAAAAATTACATTTTAATCTAAACAAAATACTGTCACATCATAATATTTCAAGTGAAGCTGATATGATGTGCAAAATGTACAAAAATCTTCTTTGTTGGATGTTTGTTTTAAAAATGTGAATTAATTATTTTTAATATCTACTAAATCTATCAAATTATGCTTTAAATATTTATTTTCTTTTTGCAATTTTTAATCTCATTTCTAGACTGTTGTGTTTTCCATGGCAATAATCTCCATAGTAACAATTTTCAAAAGAATATATTCTTTTATATTTAAAAATAAAACATTTCTGTAAAAAATAAATATGTTATATTTAATCCTTGTTTCTAGTAATTATTCAAAAAGCATGATACAAAAAAAATTAGAAACTTTTCAAAAATCAAGTTTATAGACTATTATATTTTCTCAATGATTGTAATATTTTATCAAAGTAATCTTGCAAAGTGTGAAATGGGAAATATATAATGGTTACCCATCAAACCTGTAAAAATGACCTGGTTTATATTTTTTTATGTAAAAAATGTTCAGCATATTTTCTATGGTAATTTTCATTTAGATAATAAAATAAAACTTAAAGAAAATATAATTGACCTTTTTATAATTCAATTAAATTTAGAAATGTTAGAGAAGATAGTGTTTTAAGGATTTTTTTCATATGTGATTTATGTTAGGTACCTATTACTGAAAATATTTAATAAATACTTGGATTGTTTTTGGGTTTGTTTTTTTAAAAAAAAATTTCCAAGTTAATTGTAAAAATGTATTTCATTACTTCCCAGTGAATTGAGTTTGTGTTGTCTGCATATATAGTTAATTTCATATCATTGTCCAATAAAAATCCTTTTCCTAATTCAAATCCAATACTATTTATAACAACATTTTCTACCAACCACAAGATTTATGAGAATGAAATCAATTAAATATTCATTAAAAAATATGAAACTAATTACAAGTCCTGCAGTTGAGAAACAATTAATTTTTTTTCCAATTAAACATTTAATTTATTTTTATGATAAATACAGTATCTTATTTAAAGCATAAAATGTATACACGAACTCTAATCATTGTTAAAAACATCTCATCAATAGTGATGTAATATATATATATATATATATATATATATATATATATATATATATATATATATATATATATATATATATATATATATATATATATATATATATATATATATATATATATTACAATAAATCAAGATAAATATAATAGGATAGATTTAAACACATAAAAAAAAAATAAACATTTTGTTGTTATTACTATATATAATTACAACTAATGATGTAATTAATTAATCTAAGTCATAACCAGGAACCTGATAGTTTAAGTCATCAAAATAATATTATATTGAACATCCTCATGTTGATAATTAGAGAAATAAAATAAAAATGGGTTTCTTATTACATGATCAGATTTTAAAAATCTTATCGGCTGAACAAGCTGCACAAAATTTAAGCTGAGATATTGAAATTGTAGTAAAAATAAGAAATTTAGTCACTCTTAAAGTAAAATAGTAAAGGGAAATAATTCTTAAGATAATAAGTAAATCTAAATAATAAGCTATAGGGATTTAAACCTAGCCAAGTGAGACATTCTATGGCAAAATCTCCAAAAATAACTTTAAATTATTCAACTTTTCCAATGTTTTCTAATTTTAAGGCAGAGATTAAATGAACTTTAATTTAGAATATATAATAGTAAAGATAATGCTTTTAGTTAACTCAAGATATTATACTATATATATATATATATATATATATATATATATATATATATATATATATATATATATATATATATATATATATATGATCACTAGATGGAGCTTACCAACAGCTCTAATCAAGCTTTATTTTATAAGTGCCGAAAGAGAAAGAATTCAAAATATCTATCAGAAAGTCCCTATATATATATATATATTATAACGTTTTTCGTTTTGCTTGGCCTTTACACGCTAATATAAACTGCGCGTGAGTTGATCAAGCTATGTCAAAAAAAGAAGAAAGTTGTATTTCTATTCTAAAAACACAGCTATTTTTCCTGATCAACTTCAGCCTATTAATTGTTACGAATTGTGCTATTGACAAAATCAACTTTTAATTTTATTTACTATGGGTGCCAGAATTCCTAAGAATCCACTGAAATATGTCGCCAGCACCTCTTGCAAGTTGTAAAACAAAAAAAAAAAAAATAAAAAGATTTTTATTATATATATATATATATTTTTAAGGGGCAGTAATTCTACCGTAATGAGAATTAATGATTTTTAAGATTATTATTCCTGGGCTTATTCAAACATATTGGCAAAAGTAAATTACATTTTTAAATCTTATTAAACTACTAATAGATTTAATAATAAACAATAATAATTACTATTAATAATGCACAAATGAAAATTGGTATTAGAAATATTTTTATTCTAATAGACAAAAAAAAATATCTGAAATAAATTACTTATCAAGTTAATTAGAGAGAACACCACTCAGACATGAATCAATTAATTAAAGAATAATTTTACGATTACTGTTCATATTTAAATTTCTTCTAGAAATTTCCTTAAAAAAATTGAATGTCTTTTGTACAAGAAAATTAATGTCTCTATCGGAATTGTTTAAACATACTTTTAGAAATTGTTTGAAAACGTTTAATTTGGTCACAATCAGGAGTAATGAAATATAACTTACCGGTAAGTTTTGTGAATTCAGTAGTAGATAACTATGCATAGTTTTTTGGGTAGAATGAGCTCGGCCTTTTGGTTATTATTTGATCTTGTGGACCATTCTCCTAGTCGGTCACGAAAGCTTTTCTGGTATACATCTTCAGGCACGATGTTTTCAGAAGCTCCGGTTCACTCCGACCTGCCAAATTACTTCAGTGTAGAGCGATCTTGGATATATTATTGTTATCCAAGACCAACTAGAGAAACCAATGAACAAGATGTCCTTAAAACTGATCTCTGCCTTTTATACTCTCTAGAGGCCCAGTTTTCCGACTTCTGCACATATCTTTTGTTTGTCCAAATATCCGTTGATAATCTTATATATTCTTTATAAAATTTATGTTACAAAGTCTCTATTTTTTTCAGCATAATTTTGCCATCTTTAATTAGTTGAAATATTTTTACTTTCTCTTATCTAGATTGGTAATTTGTGTCTTTTGTTCTCTCCAATTCTAACTTTTATTTCTAATTACATAAAAAAACGAAAGAATAATTTAACTTTCATTGTACGTTTTTTTTTTTTTAAAAAAAATTAGTCAAAAAAAAAATCTAAATTTACTTTTATTTTTTAGCTTCTACCAAATGCCAATATATTTGCAACGTATATAAATAAACGTTACAATACCACCAGTGCCAGGAGATGAGAATAAAATAGGGGTTTACACTAATTTTATTCTTAAGTTTTTTAAATTCATATTCGTGGTTTTTTGTTTTGTAGTAGCGTGCTGATATATTGTGTAGACTCATTCACAAGCGATGTTCGGCTTTAACACCCACTTTTAGGTCTAACACGGTGGGAATGGAAAATATTTCAACATTCATCTGTGTCCTATCCGCTTTAGTGTAATATTAACGATAAGAAGCCCAAGTTATAAGCACAAAGAGCGTAGCTCATCATTCTGAGTCTTACAGGCTCGTGGCAACTTGGTCCAACTTGATCTGCCTTCCCCTTTATTGGGATCTCTGCTAGAAATAGTCTGATGAGCATTTAAAAATGGTCTTATGTTCATATACTGCGGATAAGGACTTGGGGCTATGTTATTCCCCTCTTCAGTAACCGCCTACCCAGTCAAATACTTGTGACTTACGTCTACATCAGCCACGATCGTGCTTTTAGACATATATAAAAATATACATATATATTTTTTCTTTCTGGAATTCATATTAAAAAAAAATATCTTCTTTCATATTTTAATAATCAGGGTTTAATTAGTTAGTTTTTTTCTTTTTTATAATTTTTTTCTTTTTTCAAAAAAATCATAATTTATTTTCCGGCTGTGAGTTTCTTTGAGTCATCATTGTAATGTTCTTTATCATTACAACTCATCTCAGGTTGTAGTTGTTAAATCGAAGCCCGAGTTGGGTCGCCATTATAACGTTTTTCGTTTTGCTTGGCCTTTACACGCTAATATAAACTGCGCGTGAGTTGATCAAGCTATGTCAAAAAAGAAGAAAGTTGTATTTCTATTCTAAAAACACAGCTATTTTTCCTGATCAACTTCAGCCTATTAATTGTTACGAATTGTGCTATTGACAAAATCAACTTTTAATTTTATTTACTATGGGCGCCAGAATTCCTAAAAATCCTCTGAAATATGTCATCAGCACCTCTAGCAAGTTGTAAAACAAAAAAAAATAAAAAGATTTTTATTATATATATATATATATTTTTAAGGGGTGGTAATTCTACCGTAATGAGAATTAATGATTTTTAAAATTATTATTCCTTGCCTTATTCAAACATATTGGCAAAGGTAAATTACATTTTTAAATCTTATTAAACTACTAATAGATTTAATAATAAACAATAATAATTACTATTAATAATGCACAAATGAAAATTGGTATTAGAAATATTTTTATTCTAATAGACAAAAAAAAATATTTGAAATAAATTACTTATCAAGTTAATTAGAGAGAACACCACTCAGACGTGAATCAATTAATAAAAGAACAATTTTACGATTACTGTTCATATTTAAATTTCTTCTAGAAATTTCCTTAAAAAAATTGAATGTCTCTTGTACAAGAAAATTAATGTCTCTATTAGGATTGTTTAAACATACTTTTAGAAATTGTTTGAAAACGTTTAATTTGGTTACAATCAGGAGTAATGAAATATAACTTACCGGTAAGTTTTGTGAATTCAGTAGTAGATAACTATGCATAGTTTTTTGGGTAGAATGAGCTCGGCCTTTTGGTTATTATTTGATCTTGTGGACCATTCTCCTAGTTGGTCATGAAAGCTTTTCTGGTATACATCTTCAGGCACGATGTTTTCAGAAGCTCCGGTTCACTCCGACCTGCCGAATTACTTCAGTATAGAGTGATCTTGGATATATTATTGTTATCCAAGACCAACTACAGAAACCAATGAACAAGATGTCCTTCAAACTGATATCTGCCTTTTATACTCTCTAGAGGCCCAGTTTTCCGACTTCTGCACATATCTTTTGTTTGTCCAAATATCCGTTGATAATCTTATATATTCTTTACAAAATTTATGTTACAAAGTCTCTATTTTTTTCAGCATAATTCTGCCATCTTTAATTAGTTGAAATATTTTTACTTTCTCTTATCTAGATTGGTAATTTGTGTCTTTTGTTCTCTCCAATCCTAACTTTTATTTCTAATTACATAAAAAAATGAAAGAATAATTGAACTTTCATTGTACGTTTTTTTTTTTTTTAAAAAAATTAGTCAAAAAAAAATCTAAATTTACTTTTATTTTTTAGCTTCTACCAAATGCCAATATATTTGCAATGTATATAAATAAACGTTACAATATATATATATATATATATATATATATATATATATATATATATATATATATATATATATATATATATATATATATATATATATAACGGCACATACAGGAAGACATTTTGAAAAGCAAAGTGACATTGAGGGAAAAATGACATCACTCATGGAGGCTGTAATTGCTAAAACCAAAATAAACTTGACCTAGCATGTATTCACCTATTCTGTGAAACATCAACTTTACTACTGAGAAATGAATTGACAAACTCTACTTCTCAAAACAGGCCTTATTAAGAGAGAAATCACAAATAACTTAACAGGTGTTCTAGGACACTCTAATCCTATGACCTATGACATGAAAAGGGTTAACAAGGACAATTATAATTTATTTCTAGAACATTTTTTTATGAACTCTAAAACTATCTTTAGGTTGATGTCATAATTATTATTTATTTATTTTATGTAAATTGCTACAATTATCTCTTTAAAATAGATTGAAGAGGGGACATAAGTTATTAATATGTAATAGAGGAGATAAATATTATTAAGCTTATTATATATTAAAATAACATACATGTTTGGATGAGATCTTGCTTGTGTATAGGTCTAAATATCATCAATGGAGAGGTAAGTATTTACCTTCATATATATATATATCCAACACTTCTACAGTGACACCATTACTTATGTTTTTTGTTTGTTATTACAAATCATTTAGTTTTTGCATTTTTGGTGTGTCTGATTAATTATTTCTACTATAAATAGTCATTCCTGACTTTGCAATAATCAAAGACCATAGAGGGTGGATCCCATATCAAACAAATGATTTGTATTAATTAACGGAACAAATTATTGGAGATAATAACCAATTATGATTTTGATTAGATAAATTAGCAAGCAAGAGTAATCTGAATAATTATAACTTATAAAATAATTTTCCTTTGTGTTAATATTGATATCAAACCGTTATAGTTTGTGGAAAACAATGGGTTGGACAAATAACTAAAAATAATAATAATCAAATGATACCCATCCATGTTGAATTAAATTATTTTTATTTGTTAAAATTTCTTTATCACTATAAATAAGTTTATGGAATATGTGCAATTTTAAATTAAATAGTATAATTTGCATTTTTCTATGTTCAGATCTCAACTTGTCATATAATATCAAATACTCACACATACCCTCATACATTTACACATATTTTCACTTAACTCCATATTAAGTAACATTGGTATACCCTGAACTAGATGATTATGCATATTCTTCCTATGTTTGAAATCAGTAAATAACAGAAATCAAAGATGTTGAGAACAAGATGAGTATATGAATATAGTTTCAAACATGTTTTAGAATTAGTATCTCATCTTCCAGGAGGGAGATGAATGTGGGTTTGAGTATATACATTTAGAAACAATATATAGATACTTTTACACACCTGGTGACCTAGCTAGTCTACTATCATATAACGTCAGGACCGGTTCCATTACATATGGCACAAGCAATTGTGGGAGATAGAATCATATATTAATATCAAGTTTTGATATATATATATATATATATATATATATATATATATATATATATATATATATATATATATATATAATTTTTTGTGATTATATGCTATTATATATAGGTGAATCTAGGTGCAGTATTGAGAAGAGATTGAGGGAGCATGAAATGTTATATAAGCATGTAAAAAGTAAAAAATAATGGTTATTTCATGTATCCTTCAGTTTTCTTTGATCATGAAAAATCATGTAAATATAAATTTAAATTTGATTTTGAAAATGTGAAAATTCTTCATGAAGAGAGAAACCATAGTAAAACGAAAATAAAAGAGGAAATTTTTATAAACAGGAATAAAATACATTTAATAAATCGACAAGTTGCTAACATTAAAATATGAGATTCATGGGATTTGAATGGACAACGTTTGCTTCCGCTTTTTTTTTAATTTAGTGGCAGTTGAGGTAGGTTTAAGAAATTAACCAAAAGTACTTCTGCGGATTTAAGAATTGTTTGTAATAGTTTGTAAACCTTTAAATTTATTATTTCAATTATATATATATATATATATATATATATATATATATATATATATATATATATATATATATATATATATATATATATATATATATATATATATATATATATATATAT